>CAJHQQ010001644.1:0-88007 GCA_905132885.1 Moricandia moricandioides
TCTCAATAACAAGAGACGCCTTAGCAAATATAGGATGGAGAGGATGATGAAGAAGGTGTGTCCTAGTCCCCCATGGGCGACTAGACATGTTGCGTGTCTTGTACCCATGGGCGACTAGACAATGCTGCTTGTGTAGTCGCCCGTGGGCAACTAGAAAATGTTGTTGTCTAGTTCTTTGTTGTTCCCAAACTTATTTTTTATGATTGTTTGGAATGATTTTCCTTCGGGGGTAGTCTTAGCAATCATGGAAATTTATTTCAAGATTACCATTTTTGACCCCAAAAGTTAGCCTCATAGTAAGTTTCAAGTGTGATTCTTACGAGTGAGTGATGTGCGTTTAATTGGAATCTACGGCCATGAATGTTTTGTGAAACAATCGCAAATATTTTGTCGATTATTTTAATTGCAGAAAATTTTCTATAAGTATAGGAACTTCGCTCCTCATTCATTCCAAACTTCTCTAACTTTTCATCTTTTATATCTTTAAAGCTTTTTTAGAATCAAGTTGAATTCCCCTCACGATGAGCAAAGAAGCAACGACTCTGGGATGGAGGCTGCCCTTCAGGCGAGTTCGTCGTACTCTCCTTCTCCAGGTGGCATTCCAACTCATGTGGCTGAGTATCTTGCTTTCAGGAAGAGCTGACTATTCGTGATGCTGAGATGGGGGACTCCATCCATGTTGATCTGACAGACCACTCCGTCCCCACTGTTGCCTTGGCTTCCAAGTTTCCATCTTCCCCTTCGATCGTTACTCTTGAGAAACTTCAATGATCTTTGAAGATAGAGACTTGGTGGTTATTTAAGAAGAAGAAGAAGAAGAGACGAAGGCAGAATTGGTGGTTATTCAAGACGAAGAAGAACCCAAGACATAGCATGAAGATAGTGCTTAATGGAGTTGTATCTGGTGGTGTGAGCACTTGAACCTAACAGAAGGTTGGGTGAAAGAGGGAGAGACCAACATCAGTATGAGATGAGCTCAAAAAGACTTGGATGAGCTCAAGGAGACTTAGTGATGTGCAAGTAATGTCGGATGAGACTTGCATCACAGTGAGGGCCATGATCCAGGGTCTTTGTGTCCATCACAATGATCCAAGACACAAAGACCCACTGGCCAATCCCTAGGCCTTGAGAACTTTACTCTTTTTCCCTCATCAAGTGTTATCCCAAAGGGTTTTCCTTGGTAAGGTTTTAATGAGGAAGATTTTCAAGGTTCCAAGCTTGAGTTAGGATCACTAGAGTCAAGCTTGAGGGGGATTATTAACTTGAAGAGATGACAATGAACAAGTGAGAGCTGAGATGGAGTGAAAGAAGATAGAGTGGGGTGAAGAGAACTTGTACAAGGAATATTTAGAAGGCTGTGGGAAGCTGATAAGTGTACAAGAAGCTGGGAAACACCAAGGAGAAGTCTAAGGAGGACCTTGGGAAGCTTTGGTGAAGAGAAGGGATCAAATGGTCGATGTTTGGGTGAGGTGTACGGAAGGCCGAACGGACTGTACGGACCATACGGACCAACCTCAACCAAGAACCAACATCACTCGACCATTTGAGTTTAAAATAGGCTTTAAGTCTTGTGCAAACTTAGGGAATAAAGTGTATGGACCATCTTGGTGATCCATGGCCGTACAACCCTAAGAATGCACAAGACTTGTAATCCAAGCTTTAAAGACTTGTGATCCAAAGAATGGTTGGCGAGTGAGAAAGATGCTGAGGAATATACCACTTACCAAAGGAAGAGGAAGTTTCCAGGAAGCTGTGAAGGTAAGGTGACCGTTTGTGGATAAGGGAAGAACCTTATCCCCTCGCCAAAAAAAGGGGCATGAACTTGGACAGATCGCTAGAAAGGTTCAATGACCTTGTTGGCTGATTCTCGGCCAAGCTTACCTTAGGCGAGCCCTTCTGGTTCCAGGCTGTCCCAAAACGTGTGAAGCCTCTAGTCCACATGATTCAAACCGAGGAGTCTCCTTCCCTTGACTCCACATGCTTTGTTTGATTATTTGGAAACCCTTATGTAACCCATCTCTCTATATATTTTCTATCTCTGTCGAGTGTAAGGTTTAAGGGAGTAAGGGGGATTTCACCTCTCCACTTCATAATAAAGCTTAGTGTTCTTGTTCCAGATTCCCTTTAGACTCTCCCTTTATTAAAACACTCAAATATATCTAAGACTCTCTAAAATTTCCTGTTTCTGGTTTAAGTTAACACAAGCATAAACCATATCCTTCTCTTTCATCATTTCGAGTTCTCTTTGTCCTAAAGAGAATTATCCATCACACACAACCTCTACACTCTGAAAATCTCACATGGTATCAGAGCCAGGTTCCCAAGAACTTCGTATCTAGTTTCCGCAAAGATCAAAGCTTTCTCTCATGCTATGCAAATCCAGAATGACACCTGCTTTCCAGCCAGTTCAACCTCTACAAGATGGTGTTCATCCAGAAAGTCCATAAGGTGTTCTTGAAGTCCCATACTCTCTCATGCCGTCCAGAATAAAGGAAAGTCATGGATCTAGGAGTTATGGAGTGGATTAGCTACCCTCTTCATCAAATCTGTCCAGGCGTGTTCTTATTCAAGACCAGGAAGAAAGGTGAAAGCTTTCACCTTGTTACTGTTGGAGGCGACCAAAGTATGAAAAAAGGTGGGGACTTTAAGCATGAAGAGTCCAAGGGAAGGTCCATGGAGGAAGGAGATTTTGGGTCGCGGCCAATACCTCCTAGTCTTGCCATGAATCAAAGGTGGTCAAGGAACTAACACTAGTTTCTTGTTTGTAAGGAACCTACTGTCCCTGGAATAAAGCTTGATACTTTATGAACTAAATGTGATGTGTGATGTGTTTGAAACCTGAGGATGTGTTTAAGATTGCTAGATATGAATGTTTAGAATCTTTCCCAAAATGATTAATAGAGACTCGTTTAAATGATTGAGTTTTAAAAATGCTTGCTCCAGTTCTAAATGATACTTGACATGATTTTGGATAGTTTGTTCTGAATCTGCTTGCATACATGAATAGAAACTGATTAAAGTAATGCATTTGTCTGGTATTTGGAAATGATAATGTTGCTTAGTCTATGTTATAAATGGATGTCTTGTTAGGATGATAGATGGTTGTGTCTAATCTGACTTGCATTCATGGATAGGATAGGTTAAGGCTGCTGCATATTGTTGTCATGGTTACTTCCTTGAGGTTCAGACATCTAGACTAAAGTCGTTTAAGGCAGGAAATTTTTTTTCATAATTGCTTTGTGAGTGTTCCTGATCAGTTCCTCCATTGCAATAGAGAATGGTAAGCTTGCATTAGATGGATCTTAATGACAATAAGAATTTGTCTAAGTGCAAAGCTTGTGACATTGTTGATCAAACCTGAAGATAAGTCATGGTTGATCCAAATGCAAGTGTGTCTGATCGTTTCTGGAGTTTGGGTGTTGTTTCAGGTTCACAAGGAGTGTCACTGGTTCAGCATCAATATGAGACAAGAGGAAGACTTGGTCCATTGTGTGGAGCAATGGGAAGTTGTTTGTGTGTGAATACTGGTTTAAGAAGCGCAGGCCTTGAAGGTTGTTGAGCTCCTAGTATAAGACACACAAGAAGAAGAAGGTCACCACCAAAGTCATGAGGAAGACCGGTGATCCATGGGTCCTTGAAGGTGAAGGCATGAAGGTCGATCAGTGATTTAAGTGCAGCTTTTGGGGTGGTGTGCTCATGGTTTGGATGCTCATTGAGGCTCACTTTCAAGCTTGAACCTAGACTCAATTGAAGCTTGAGGTGGGGACTTAAGTGAGCTACCTGATTATCCTAGTTTCAAGACCTGGTGTTCCTCATCACCATTCCACTAAGAAGAGAAGATGAAGCCATCCGGGTTTAGACATTGGCAAGTCTAGACAAGAGAGTGTTCAGAGAACTCAAGAAGGTTACTCTATCAATGTGGCTTCTGAAGTGAGGTGGTTGAAGAGATAGCTGAGGCATCTACCAGTATTCCATTTGAGGTGGCGAGTTCAAGAAGAGAGTGTGTAGTGGTGTGTTGGTTAAGATCATGAAGCAATCATCCGTCCAAGCTTGGGTCTTCCTAGACTCAGTCCCAAGCTTAAGGGAGAGTATTGAGAAGCTTCAATGATCTGTGAAGATAGAGACTTGGTGGTTATTCAATAAGAAGAAGCAACCAAGGTTTAACATGAAGATAGTGTTTAATGGAGTTGTATCTAGTGGTCCGAGCACTTGAACCTAACATAAGTTTGGGTGAAAGGGGGGAGAGACCAAGATCAGTATGAGATGAGCTCAAGAAGACTTGGATGAGCTCAAGGAGACTTAGTGATGTGCAAGGAATGTCAGATAAGACTTGCATCACAATGAGGGCCATGATCCAGGGTCTTTGTGTCAATCACAATGATTCAAGACACAAAGACGCACTGGCCAATCCCTAGACCTTGAGGACTTTACTTTTTTCTCTCATCAAGGTTTTATCCCAAAGGGTTTTCCTTTGTGAGGTTTTTAATGAGGAAGCTCTTCAAGGTTTCAAGCTTGACTTAGGATCACTAGATTCAAGCTTGAGAGCGAGTGTTAACTTGAAGAGATGACAATGAACAAGTGAGAGATGAGATGGAGTGAAAGAAGATAGAGTGGGGTGAAGAGAACTTGTACAAGGAATGTTGAGAAGGCTGTGGGAAGCTGATAAGTGTACAAGAAGCTGGGAAACACCAAGGAGGAGTCTAAGGAGGACCTTCGGAAGCTTTGGTGAAGAGAAGGGATCAAATGGTCGATCTTTGGGTGAGGTGTACGGACGGCCGTACGGACTGTACGGACCATACGGACCAATCCCAACCAAGAAGCAACATCACTCGACCATTTGAGTTTAAAATAGGTTTTAAGTCTTGTGAAAACTTAGGGAATAAAGTTTACGGACCAGCTTGGTGATCCATTGCCGTACAACCCTAACAATGCACAAGACTTGTAATTGAAGCTTCAAAGACTTGTGATCCAAGGGATTGTTGGCGAGTGAGAAAGATGCTGAGGAATATACCACTTACCAAAGGAAGAGGAAGTTTCCAGGAAGCTGTGAAGGTAAGGTGACCGTTTGTGGATATCCCCTCGCCAAAGGAAGGGGCATGAAATTGGACAGATCACTGGAAAGGTTCAATGACCTTGTTGGCTGATTATCGGCCAAGCTTACCTTAGGCGAGCCCTTCTGGTTCCAGGCTGTCCCAAAAAGTGTGAAGCCTTTAGTCCACATGATTCTACGACTCCGGTTTTTGTTACCGATACTGAACAAGCTCCTGAGTTAATGCCTCCTCCTCCGGCCATGAGAGAAATCATCTTGGGGTTACGTTCTTATAGTGCCACTCCTATTGTTGCATCGAAGGGTCTTAAGAAGGCTCGTGCAAACGCCGAGACAGCTAAGAAGAGGAGATGCGTCAGAGGAGGTGAGATCGGGCCTTCACCCCTTGGGGCCTCTAGTTCAAGTTTGATAATTCTGTCTCGTGCCAAGGTTTGCTTTTAGACTCTTTTCTGTGTATTTAGATCTTTTCTCATCTTTGTTGTTGTGCAGTTCGTGTCTTTGATCGACGGATGATTAGCGACTGTGGGTCAGAGGTCGAGCGTCTTTCGAAAGAGATTTCTGAGTCAAAATAAAGATTTTTACAGCTTGAGGAAAATTTGAGGGCTATCGAGGAACTTTATTCTCTCAAGGTGTCACGGTTGGAGAGTCGGATTAGGGAGTTAGAGAGGGATCTTGGGAAGACAGTGTGTTCCTTGTTCAAGGAGAAGAAGGCTAAGAAGGCCAAGGCTTCGGAGTTGCATCTTCTGCAGCGTCATATTCACAACGGAGAAGGCTCGACAAACTGCAGGGTCACAGAAGCTAAGGCCGATTTTCAGGCTCGCTTGGCGAGGGTTACTAGTTTCCTTGACTCCCAGCTACTTCAGGGCGGAGGAACTCCGTCTCTAGAGGCCGAAGAGGCCAGGCTGTCTGTTGGTAAAGTAGAACTGGCAGCCGTCGAGGGAGATTTGGATTAGATCCTCTCTGATCTGAAGTCCGAGTGCATTCTACCACCGCCTTCAGATATCCTCGAGGGGCAGATCCTGTGGACGTTGAGATTTTCGGTTGAGGAAGGCGCAGGTGACACGGCTTCAATCCCTAGTGACGTGATGGACGAGGATGAGGTCCCATCACTCACGGATGAGTAAGGTTATAGTTCCGTTTGGGATGTTTGATTTAATGTATTCTGTTTATGTTTGATCGGGCTGTGTGCGGCCATGTTTTAATAAATGGTATGTTATTCTTTGAAAGCGTAAGAGCGTGTGTAGAGGGAAGAGTACAAATTTTCATCTCGCATCTAACTCTTTGCAAATCGTCACATTCATCGTTTGTTTTTGGCAAAAGATTTGAAAATTATTAATTTTTCAAAGCAGTATGAATGTACAAACATGATCGGAGAGACGTGCCTTAGGATCTCGTATCGGTTAGATATCATGCCTTGAGATGTTTGAGACCAATGTGCGGGGTTTAGTGTATGACCTAGGCCTATTAACGATTTAGATTTTGCGGTGACTATTTCGGCTTACTTTACTCGTAGCGTTTTTGACAAGGTTATGTCTCGGTATTAAAGTATGCGATGATTTCTCAGCTTATACGAATTGTTTTGATTGGGAACCGAGAATCTCTCCAAAGACAATTTTGAAGTCTTCTGGAAGTGCTGACCAAAATTTCGGATTTCTTTTATAGTGGGTTATTATCTTTGTGTCGGATGTCAGAGAGCTATCTCTATGGGAGGAGATGGCTGAGTATGTTTAGGACGGTGGAGTCTTTTTTGTGATCATCAACAAACATGATGGTAGATGTTACCGTTTTGAGTCTTCTCAAAGAATAGGTGTTAGTGCGTGTGACTGTTTGGGATTCCGAGATGGAGGTTTCATCGAGGAAGGTATTTTGTCAAAAATTGTTTCTTCAAGCGTTTAAAACGTCTCGCGATGCTCAATGTTGGTTTTTCTTTGGTTTGCTGCAGTTCTTGATTGAAAGTTTTTGGGCTTGAAGATTTTAATGGTGGTTTGAATGGGTTCGAAGTGTTACTTTGTATGAGAGGTTAGCGAGACTTATTGTAACTCTATCCGCGTTTTCTGCATTACTTACTTTGTTTTAAAAATATTGAGTCTAAACGAGCGGATATTTAGAAAAATGGGAGTATACGAGTATATGTATACGTACCCACTCCCCCCCCCCTTTTAGAGAGGGCGGCAGCTGAATTCGTCTTGCAACGAATTGCCTACGTACCCGTTTCGGAGATCAAGCCGTCTAGTAGTTCTTTTTGTTGCGACGCGATTGCTTAGTGAGTATTTCTTGAGGTGCATTGCGTTCAAGGTTCTCAAAATTTTGACGTCTTTCATGTTGGCGATTTTGTGTGCACATGGTCGGACTACTTTAATGATTTTATAAGGCCCTTCCAAGTTTGCTCCAGTTTTCACGCGTCTCGTTCAGCGGTATTCTGGAAAACTTTGCGTAGGACTAAGTCCCCTTCCTTTAATCTGTGGCTACGCATGTTCGAGTTGTAGTACTTAGCGGCCGTTTGCTGATAATTTTGAATTCTCATAAGGGCCTCATCCCAGCGCTCGTTGATGAGGTCGAGATTGTCTAATAGCATCAGATTATTCAAGTGTTCGCCTTCTGGGAGTAATCTCTTACGGATTCCAGGGAACTAGACTTCCGCCGTGATCATGCATTATGTTCCACAGACAAGTGCGGCGTTTATTATGTTGCTCATTTTGGAGTCGTCTGATGGGACCATAGGACCCCTTCGAGCTCTTCAGCCCATCGGCCCTTTTTTGCATCTAAATGTTTCTTAAGTTCATCTAGAATGGTTTTGTTAATAGTTTTGGCCTTGCCGTTACCTTGCGTGTATCAGGGAGTCGACTTGGTTAGTCATATCTTCCATTTCTCGCAGAACACTTTGAATCTAGTTGATATGAACTGAGATACATTGTATGTTATGATTTTGTACGGGATTTTGTGCCTGCAGATGATACTTGTTCATACGAAGCTTTTGAATTGGGCATCCTTTATGCTCGCGTATGAATCTGCTTCGACCCATTTCGAGAAGAAATATGTTAAGACTAGGAGGAAGCGTTTCTGTTTGGACTTATGCATAGGGCCGATGATGTCCATCGACCATCGCATGAACGGGTATGACGCTGACATTGAAGAGAGTACTTCTGCGGGTTGATGGATTATTGGTGTGTGTCATTGGCATTTTTCGCTCTTTTGTGCGAATCTCTAGAAATCTTTAATCATTGTTGGCCAAAAGTACCCATGGTGTTTTATTTTGACTGTGAGGGATCCCGCCAGAGTGGTTCCCGCAAGATCCAGAGTGGACCTTCTCCATTATTTTCCGCGCTTTGTCTCTTTCCTTGAAGGTCATAAGTGGTACAGAGAACCTCCATTTGTAGAGTTCGCCGTCTACTAGGACGTATCTCACAGCCATGGTTTTGATTTTTTGAGCCGCCCACTTTTCTTCGGGGAGGGTCCAATTGCCGCTGTGCGGTGGAATTGTTTCTATCCACGGCTTATCGTATCCATACTTAGATTTTTCCGATTTTTCCCCAGGCTGTATGTCATCGTCGTAATCGTCTTGTGAGTTGATTAGGTTTACGATGACTAGTGGCCCGATGCTTGAATGCTCTATGAATTCCACGGGATGACTATTATGAGACCAAGATCTGAGCTTGAAGCTAAAGCCGCCAGGGCGTCGGCGTGGACGTTCTCCAAGTGGGGAATTCGAGTGAGGGCGAATTGATCAAAGTTCTGAGCCAAATTCTGGACTAGTTTTAGGTATGCATCCATCCTCTCATCTTTTGCTTCATATTCCCCCGCTGTATTGATTTTCTACGCGTGGATATTTCATATCTTAAGTCTGTGATCTAGCCGCAAAACTGCAACGAGGGCTTCGTACTCAGATTCGTTGTTTGAAGCATAAAAAAATCGTCTAAACGATTGTTCCAACACTTCTTCAGCTGGTGACGTGACTCGAATTCCAATCTCCAAGCCTTGTTTGGATGAAGACCCGTCGACATGAAGGGTCCTTGTCGAATTTGGTTCTTTGTTTGTGATACCCTCTGTGGGGAGTTCGTCCAAGAAATTAGCAAGTACTTGCAACTTTGCACAAGTTTTCGCCCGGTACTCGATATCGTACTCTCTTACTTTGACTGCCCACTTTGATAGCCTCCCTGATTGGCTTGGGATATGCAGAATCATTCGTAGCAGAAACGATGTGAGGAGTACAATTGCGTGCAACTGGAAGTACGGTCTTAGTTTCCGTGCTGCCATCACGACATCGAGTTCCAGCTTCTCCATTAGAGGGTACCGCGTTTTGGCATCTAGCAAGGTTTTACTTACATAAAATAATTGTTACTGATCGCCGCGTTCTTCTCTGATGAGAACACCGCTTACATCCGTCGTGGATACTATGGTGTATAGAAATAGAAGCTCCCCTTCGACGGGTTTCACAAGAACTGGGGGAGTGGTCAGGTAATGCTTTATCTGTTGGAAAGCTTTTTCGCATTCCTCGGACCATTCAATTTTTTTCCCTTTTAAGTTCTCGTATAAGGGTTAGCATTTTTTCGTTGATCGCGAGATGAAGCGATTCAGTGCTGCTACTCTCCCTGTTAACCTTTGTACTTCTCACTTTGTCCTTGGGGAGGCCATTTCAATCAGTGCATTGATTTGTTTTGGGTTAGCTTTGATTCCATGATATGTGACTAGATATCTGAGGAATTCCCCTGATGCCACCGTGAACATGCATTTGGTCGGGCGTAGTTTCATGTTATGCAGGTTTAGTCTTTCGAAACATTCCTGCAGGTGGGCAACGTGATCGCATCCTTTGAGGGATTTTACGAGCATATCATCGATGTAAACTTTCATAGTTCTTCTGAGTTTCTCAGAGAACATGTGATTTACGAGTCGTTGGTAAGTTGAGCCTTCGTTTTTGAGACCAAAAGGCATAAGCTTGTAGCAGTAGGTGCCGCGATCTATGATGAATGCAGTTTTCTCGCGGTCGTCGTGATTCATCATAATTTGGTTGTATCCTGAGAAAGCGCCTATGAAATATAGGAGTTCGTTTCATGTCGTTTTCTCTACCATGCGATCGATGTGTGGTAATGGGAAGCTACCTTTCGGACATGCCTTGTTGAGGTCGGTGAAATCAACGCAAACTCGCCACTTTCTTTTTTTTTCGTCTTGACCCCTACGGGGTTCGCGAGCCAGTCGGGGTATCTGACCTCCATTATCAACCCGACTTTTATTAGTTTATCGACCTTGTCGTTGACTGCGGTAGCGGGTTGCGGTCCCAGATTTTGTCATGTTTACTTTACAGGTTTGAAAGTTGGGTCGACGTTGAGTTCGTGACATGTTTTGTTGATGTCGATTCCTGGCATGTCTTCCGCAGCCCAAGCAAACGTGTATAGGTTCTTTTCAGACAGGCTAGAAGCTCCGTTTTCAAGGGCTCACAAAGGTTAGCGTTGATTTCAACGCAGCGCACATGGAATTTCTCGTCGAGACATACTGACACAACGGTTTCGCAAGTTGGTTAGTGTTTTTCTACTAAGGCCTCGGATTTCCGTAATTGCCAAAATATTTTTGTTTCATCTTGTTTAGGGTGTTTTTGACGGAAGTCGATTTCTTATTCGACAGAATTTCTGCTGTTGAATGCTTTCGCTTCAAGTCCGCGGCGAAACATACTTGCGATATTTTCTTATCTCCCCAGATTGTTTCGATTCTGGAGGTAGTCAGAAACTTGACACACAAGTGATAGGTTGAAGGGATATCCTGCATGGTATTAAGCCATGGAACACCCATGATTGCGTTGTACGATGTGGGGCGATCAACGACTAAAAATTCTATGTTTTTGGTTATGCTCCTAGCTTTAACTGCGAGGTTAATTGAGTTGAGGGTCATAGTAGCTTCTCACGAGAATCCCACTATCGGGCTCGGACTCTCCATGATTTCAGAGAGCTTGATTTTCATTCTTTCGAGGGTATCTTTGAAGATAATATTGACCGAGCTTCTGGTATCGACCAATACTCTTGCGACATCCATATCTTGGATCTTCAACTTGATGACAAGGAGATCGTTATGAGGGTTGGCCTGATCGGCCGTTGCTCTATCCTTGAAGGAGATAGCGGCACTGTCTGTTTAGTTAAACATACTGCTTCCTAATCGTTTGGTGATTATGGTGTTAGAGAATCCGATTCCCCCCCCCCCTCCTTCTAGAGCCTAAAGTAGTTCAGTTTATAGAGAGTTGAACAAGACATCGAACTGCCTTTGCGAGTTTGTCTAGTAGTCAAGTGCATGACGTAGAAACTACGCATGTCGAGTATATTGCCTAAAATTTCTAAGTGCTAAGTTTTGTTCTGAGAATATTTGTGTGTGTCCCTCTCCCTTGCTTCTCTTATATAGGTCTCTAAGGTCGGTCGTCTTTCCTTTTTATCCTTCCGAGGAAATTTTCCTTATCTTCTTGATTTTTCTATAATTATCTCGAAACTTGAAAATTATCTTCTTTTTCATTTATCTTCTGTGGATATTCGGTAGACCGTCATTATAATTGGGCTCATTCTCGTCCAAAACCGCAAGTGGGCATTTATCTTGTTTTAGATCCTTTCAGGCCGTTTTGCGATTTAAATGATTTTTACGATTTATTTCAGAGAAATTGTCCTACGTATGATTATACGATGCTGGCTCTGTAAAATAATAAACCAATCATATATTTGAGATAACATTGTTGTTTAAGTTAACCGTTATTGTTTTATACGATTGACTCAGAACTTTACGAGAAAACAAGTCTTTGCGATTTTTATCGTAAAACATCAACGGAAACTCCAACCAAGATGAAAAAAGAAACAGCCTAGTCAATATCCAAAGGAGGGAGAGAGGAAGAGGATACGGTATAGTCGACCATGGGCGACTACACGTTTGTATGCGTCTAGTCGCCCACGGGTGACAAGACTTTTTCGAGGGTCTAGTCACCCACGGGCGAGTAAACTTCGTGATGTGCGTCTAGTCTCCCATGGGCGACTAGAATTTGTCATGGTTCTATCCACCCGTGGGCGAGTAGACGTTGCGTGTAGTCCCCCACGGGCGGCTTGACTTAGAAGCAATATGGTTGTTCCCTCGCTTGTGCGTCTTGATCCGTTAGTCAGGACGATATAGGCAGGGCGATGAGAAGTTTGGATGCGATGGTTTCTTTTTTTCTTACTTACTTGAAAGAGAGAAAACATTTTTGGGGTAACTTTTAGACATCGATTTCGTCGCGACCGGTTTTGACCCCAACAACGGAAGACTGTTTCGTAAAGCTTGTCATTTCTCGCAAAAACCTCCTGCAAGAATGTTTTTCTGATCACTTCATCATTGGATATAAATTCTTTTATTCCTTGTCCAGGATGAAATAAACGATTTTTGTTCTTGTATCCTTATGCAAAGAGTTTTTGCTTATGCCGTATAGTTTCTCTGACATTTTCAGCTTATATTTTCTTAAGGCACAATTTCTCAGAGAATTTTAGCCGTTGATTTTTCCATGAACAATTTTGACCCCAATAGTTACCCCCCCCCCCCCAGCTCGTAAGATATTACGTGTAGTTTCCTGCGAGGTTGTGATTGGCGTGTTAGGTGGAATCAATGGCTAAAAAGGTCCGTTGTCAAAACCAGTTTTTTCCGAAAGTTGATAAGAATGGGGCTGCGCCTTATGAAGGCTGCCTAAATACCCTTGTCGAAGGGATCAAGCCTTTCGTCGTTCGTCTTGGAGTTAAGACTCTTACGACCTATTTTTTACTGAGAACTTTATGGTTTAGTTATGTATAGTGATTATCGAGCATGTTTCTGCCTATGGCATTTTGTATTAGACCATTGTCAGTCTCGAGACTAGCCTTGTAGGCTGTTTGTTTTGGATTTATGAAGTCATGGATTGTGTTCTTTTAAAAATGTATACAGTAGCCATACACGGAGATGAGAGAAAGAATATAAGTTGACATCTTACTTTTGCCGCTCTGCGGATCGTGACACTTGTCGTTGTATAAGATGAGAATATCTGAAGGCTTGTGTTCGAGAAGTCTTATAAACATGCAAATATCTACGAAGAAACATATTTTGGAATCTCGTATCGGGTCTGATATTGTTGGGGTCAAAATTGATTAGGACGGAATCAATGTCGAAAAGTTCCTAAAACAGTTGTTTTCTAAAGAAGGCAAAAAAGTGCAAAAAACTAAAACTAATAAACTTCATATAAATTCAATAAATAATTATACGGCAAGTTGTCGGGAAAGACCCTCGAGCAACGAAACAATCGAAAACAGCCGTTTCCAACTCGCCTGACGGCAAGTTTAATGGACCAAGTCCAACTCGCCATCAGACAAGTTAGAGCATCTTTCCCAACTCGCCATCATGCGAGTTGAGATTGCTTGACCAACTCTCCTGATGGCGAGTTTAATTTCCTCTATCCAAATCGCCTGATGGCGACTTGGACTGACCCCGTCCAACTCGCTGTCTGGTGAGTTGGATCAGCATCACCTGTCTCGATCCCGACCAGTCTCTCCTTTGAACCTGACCACATTGTCTCTTGTTTCCTCTCAATTGGAGTTACCGTTGAAACTAGACCTTGGCAAAATAACCGGAAACGAAGAACCAAACCAGAACCAAACCAAAATACCCAAACCTGGAGCCAAACGGAACCCTCAAATACCCGAATGGTTTCTATATTTTTATATCTGAAATAACCAAACCGAAGCAGAACTGAACCGAGAACCGAATAGATACCCGAATATATATATTAATTATATATACATATAACATACCTCAATATGTATTTATAATTTAAAATTTATTAAAAGTATTCGGAAATAGTTGAAGAAAACTAAATTATTATAAAGTATCCGAATTACCCGAAAATATTTGAAAGTATCAAGATATTTTTATCCTAGATATCCAAAGTAATCTTAAATATCCGAGATTTTTATCTGAGTTATCTTAATTATTCAATATTTTATCCAAAATATTCGATATTTAACCCAAACTACCCGAACTACCCGAACTGGAACAAAATGAAAACCAAGTGTTTCCGGGTACTTCCCGGTTCTTAATTTTACTATCCGAACCAAACCGAACATGAATCTATCTGAACTGAACCAAACCAAAAAGAGATCAAGTAGTAAATGGATCCTTTAGCCTCCTACCCGAACTACCCGATACCCGGAATACCCAAAATACTCGAACCAAAACGATACCTGAAATGCCGAGGCCTAGCTGGAACTTTACGATAAAAACCGTAAAGATTTGTTTTCACGTATAAATTCAAATTGATCGTATAAAACGGCAATGGTTGACTTAATACCAAATTTGCCTCGACTCTACGAGTAATTTGAATTATTCATAAAACCAACATTGTAGCAAAGGTGTTCTCTAAAAAAAAAATCATAAAACCGTTTAAGTCATAAAACCATCCCGAAAATGTCTAAAACACGGCTAAAAGCCCTCTTAGGATTTTAGACGAGATTGAGCCCCAGGATACTATGACTTTTTATCTATTTTTCGCGGGAGAAGATAAATTTTAAAGTTTCAAGGGATAATCATGAAGATCGAAGAAAAATGGAATATTTTCGCAAAGCGATAAACACGACTCGTGGCAGAAAAGGAAAGAAGAAACCGCCTTAAGGAGGAGTATATAAGGAACCACAATGATAGAGACAGAAACACACAGCAAACGTTAACACCTAGAGCAATTTAGGAAATTTTCTGTTTTCCAGTTTCAAGCTGCGACTCAACTAGGTTTACAAGTCCTAGGTGGTTAGAACTACGGAACTCGCCAACAGCTCTTGTGGTGTCCGAGGCTTTACCTGTTTTAATGCTCATTCACGAAGTCAGAATAAGATCTTTTTTGCTCTCTTTCGTTTTTATCGATTTATTATTTCGTTTGTTTTCATTGTCTGATTACTTGACGTTTGGCATAGCATATATCCGGGACCTCTAGGAAAGTTAGGGTCTCTTAACTTTCCTTATTTTACGGAAATCGACGGTGCGAATTCTGGTTCCCACAATTTGGCGTTAAAAGTAGGGGGTATGGATCAATCTAACTCTCAGCTACAACCACTCGATCAGACATGTCTATTGTCGATCATACCAACCGAAAAACTCGCGACGATGGAAGTATCGGCGACAACGTCAATACTCCAGCAGCAAACGTTCCCACTGTTAATGCTGATTCCAACACCGTGGCGTTTTAGGAGGTAAAAGAGATGTTCTCCGCTTTTGAAAAGAAGTCGGAAGAACATAAGAAACTCATGGGATCTCTCGCTAAAAAGGTCAAAACCCTAACGGCGAGGGCCTGAGCAGTTCTTCCTCCTGGAACCACTAGTGTTCACGGGAGAAGACTTGACTTCAAAAATCCGCTGGACAGGCATGTAAACTCGTGGGAAAATCCATCAGGCAGAATCCCGGAGAGACAACCCCTGCTCAGTAAAAGTCTTAAAACCCTCCACCAATGGATCATGGAACAGAGGAACACGAGGTCGAACTTGTCGAATTGGATCCCATAAATCAGTCTGATGATTCAGAAGAAGACGCTGACGTGCATCCAAGAAGGATAAGAAGCCACACAGCTTGGGAAGACTCCCTGTTCGACAAACCCATGACCGAAGAAGAAAAAAACATCTTTTGGGTATAACAAGAGAAGCTAGCTGAACAATAAAACCTTTTCTATATTAAGAAAACACAATAAATATTTCTAGAAAGTCTCGCAGAAATCTCTTTTATCACATAAACTTCTCGAGATGCGTTCGGAAACACCCAAGTACCGAGTAACCCGGAAACGGAAATCTTACAAAAAATCAGTCTATTGAAAACCATTTGAATTCCGAACTATTTGAAAATCATTCTTTGGATAGCATAAAAATCTTCATTACACTAACTAAACATCTTCAAAACCCGCGGACATTACGTATAGAAAAAGCGGTATACTAAAACTTCCAAAAGGAAAAAACATTATCTACATTACTTCACGAACATTTCTCAGTCACACGGTTAAACTCAAATTCAGACCAAAAACATGAGACGACCCCGTTCTCAAACACTGTAAACCATCTTTCACACAAGGTATATTTCTGGGAAACAAATCGAGACGTCTCATAAAACCCTCGAAAATATACTTCCGATCTTGAAACACAAAAACAGTCCGACCACAACTATAAATTGCAAATGAGCACTCGCTCTTACATCACGTTCGTTGATTGTCCCCGGAAAATACATCAATATTTCTCTAAAAGGACGATAAAATAGACCTTCCCTTGGTCCTCATACATCCAACTAGGATAACAGCACACTATGAAAGAAATCCAAATTTTTGGTCAACACTTCCAGACGACTTAAAAATTGTCTTTGGAGAGATGTTTGATTCTTCACATAAAAGTCGTATAAGCCGAGAACCTATCGCAGACTTTATATCGCTACGAATCAGGTTAAAATTGCAACAGGTATTCCGACAGCCGATTAGTCATCCCAAAGCCTTAAACCGAGAGTAAACTTAGGTCTTGCCCTAAACCCAACACACGGGTCTATAACATCTCAAGGTCTGATATCAAACTGATATGAGATCTTAAAACATGTCTCTTCGTTCATATCTAAAAGCTCACAAAACTTCGCAACATTTTGAGAAAGATTTTTGAATATTCTCGTCTTAAACTAGCAACGAATAGAACAACTTATGAGTTGAGATGACAACGCATATTCTTCCCTCAACACTCAATCAAAACACTCTTGGAATCTTTTAAAATAAAATCATAGTTCATTCGATAAAAGCGGCATGGATTCAAAGCCGAAAGTCGCCAGTCCCAATAATCCAACACGGCCGTACTCGGCATAAGCAAACATAAATGGCCACACCCTGCCAAAACATAAGCCAAAAACATAAAGATGAAAGGGAATACTTCCACCATCAAATACCAACGATATCCAACAACCTTCACGGATCAGGCTCGTAATTTGCAGACATCGACTTTCCGAAAGAGAAATCGTTAACTGGGTTGTTGGCTGATTCACCTTATCATTCTTGCCGTGAATTCCCGTTCTGATTTCCTCTGAATCGGGAGACATGGGAATCGGAGTCCACTGATTCCAAATCCTCTCTTCAATCTGAGGAATCATTTAATCCATGTTCGCATTTTCACGCATGCGACTGTACTGCCTAGCCATCTCCTCATCGTAAGAATATTCAGAGGCATGCGTAAGGTACAACCCACCAACGGCACTGCGGTAATCACCGATATACTTGTAGGCTTCCTTCATTCTCCCTAAACTCGTTCGTGAACTGGACGCGGTGATTCTACATGATCTCGGCGACCTCTTTCTTCCCCTTCATGTATGCTCGATGAGCTTTCTATGTTGCCAACTCCCTCTCGTGAAGAGAGTTTGCCGCCATCTCAACCTTCAAACGGGCGACCTCCTTGTCAGTCATCTTGGCCTTGAACTGAGCTGTGCGTGCCTCCAAGCGACTCACATTAAGAGCCTCGTTCATAATAAGGAGGCCCTACAAATTTCTTAAAGTTAGTAATTTTTTTTTGGAAAAAAAAACGAAAACGTCCAAAGACAAGAACTAACCACGTTGCACATCCTTGATGCTCTTGAAAAATGTGGCAACTCAACGGGCTCACTCTCAGTCGGGGGCATCCCAAAGTCAAAGAAGTTTTCAAGGTCGGGGCCAAGAGTGTCGAATTCCAGCGGGTTAAGCTGATCGGTGCCATTTCCACAAGCTTGGCCATGGAGAAAAGTACGGAACATTTTGTCCAAAGGAAACTCCACCTCGTCGACAGAATCATCGTCATCGTTCACAGAAACATGCTTGTCCTTAGGATATCCTGACCTCTCCCTCTCCCTCGGAATGGCGAAAGGAACAAACTCATCCATACTTGGCTCCAATTCTTCTCCAACTGACAAATCGGGCTGAAGTCGAGAACGATGATACGCCACCGCAAGACAAACTCATCTTGGTGAGAAATAGCTCCAGAAATACGGACCGCCCCGAAGAAAATCCCTAACGATAAGAAATTCCTCAGGAAACGGGGACAGAGGGTTAGTAACTGCAAAACAAAGAAAGTAAGTGCAAGTTTAGATATCTTCGAAACAAAAAAAAACAACAACATGTATCTGATCAAGATAACCTTTCGGCCCCATCTGCTCCTAAAATGGGAATGCAGCTCTCCTTGACAGATGAAATTTCTGTGCGTACGAAAAAATAGTTTTTTTCTGAAACTCGTGTGTGTTCGAAGCAAACCCCTTGATTATCGGCATATCATTCTTCGGGCTCAAACGACACATGAGTAATTTTTTAAGCCTCACTGGCTTCAGAAAAGCCTTGAAATAATCAGCATCAAGAGTCATGCCACGCTCGTAGCTGAGCACCAATATCCCAATAAGGTGTGGCAAGCTAGTAGGAGTAATATGGCTTATCAACAATCCAAACCGATCCAAGGTTTGAACGATTATCCCGGGAATGGGAAATCAAAAACAAAAATGCAGCAGAAAAACACCATAGCATGTGAAGTAGCCATCCGGAGGAGCATCTGCACATTCCCCGGCCCTTGGATGTTGAAACTCCACCGAGTCTAGGACATGGTAGAAACGTCGGATGGTGTTGAGGTAAGAAGGACAACTGTGGCTTGAACAACCAAGGACTCTTTCAGTACGAACCGGGGGAGGAAACACGACTCATTCGGAGGATCCTTTAAATCGCACATAGCCAGCCGATATGCAGTGGCTTCCTCATGATCAACAGAGTGTGCCACAAATTCTACCTTCCCAACAACTTCACCATCTTGGGCACGAAGACTATCAAGATCAAAGCAATAGGACAAAAAAAATTTCTGAAGATCTCTGGCCTGAAGACATGGTCAAGAACAACAAAAGAAGGAAATAGAGAGAAAGATTTTTCTACCTTAGGAGAACTTCTTGTGGAAGTAAGCGAGTAAAGAATTTGAAAACTTACTATACATACTTCTAGGCAAGAAAAACTTACTTTCCTCTTCAGACTTTCAGCCATTAATGCCACCTAACTTGCCTAACATGCCTAACTTCTCGCAAGAACGTCAATATTCTAACAAGCTGGGGGGCTAACTGTTTGGGTCAAAGTCGGTTACGACGGAATCAATGTCTGAAAGTTCCCGAAACAGTTATTTTCTAAAGAAGATAAAAAGTGCGGGAAACTAAAACTAAAAAACTTCGTATAAATTCAAAAAATAATTATACGACAATTTATCGGGAAAGACCCTCAAGCAACAAAAAATCAAAACCAGTCGTGTCCAACCCGCCTGATGGCGTGTTGAATGGACCAAGTCCAACTCGCCAAAAGGCGAGTCGGAGAAGATCGCCTGATGGCAAGTTGGATCATCTTCATCCAACTCGCCATGAGGCGAGTTGGAGCCGCCCAACTCTCCTGATGGCGAGTTGGATCGTCTTCATCCAACTCGCCATCAGGTGAGTTGAGATTGCTCGACCAACTCGCCATCAGGCGAGTTGAGATTGCTCGACCAACTCGTCATCAGGCGAGTTGGATCATCATCACCCATATTACTCCCGACCAGTCTCTCCTTTGAATCCTGACCACATTGTCTCTTGTTTTGTCTCGATTGGAGTTACCGTTGGAACTTTACGATAAATACCATAAAGATTTGTTTTCTCGTATAAATTTAAATTGATCGTATACAAAAACGGTTGATTTAGCACCAAATTTTTTTTGACTCTACGAGTAATTTGAAATATTCATAAAACCGACGTCATACCTTATGTGTTCTCTCGAAAAAATCGTAAAAACGTTTGTAGAAAAAATGGCACGAAAAGGTCTAAAACGCAGCTAAAAGCCCGCTTACGATTTTAGACGAGATTGAGCCTAAGGATACTATGGCAGTTTATCTATTTTCACAGGAGAAGATAAATGTTAAAGCTTCAAGGGATAATCATGAAGATCGAAGAAAAATGGAATATTTCCAGAAAGCGATAAACACGACTCGGAGGCAGAAAAGGAAAGAACAAAACGCCTTAAGGAGGAGTACATAAGGAACAACAAGGCTAGAACGAGAGAGAAAGAAAACACACAGCAAACTTAGCACTTGGAGAAATTTAGGCAATTTTTCGTCTTAGGTGGTTAGAACTAGGGAAATAAGGATACCATTCTGAACTAGAGTCGTATGTGATGTCAGTTATGCCCATTGCTGCAAGATCTTGTGGAATGCCTTCATAATGATAGCTATTATCAAATCGGTCCCAACATTCTGAGTCAGATTACCAGGTCTTCCACATATCTAGCACATAGAACGGTTGACTCCATCAGAAGAAGAAGAGGAGCCGACATAAGAGGAGCCGACATAAGAGGAGATTTTTTGAGTAACGTCTCTTCCTCTGTGAAGTAAAGGCTTCTACCATGACCACCGGGACGTCCTCTGTTGCCTTTACCTCTGGAGAAGTAGTAATTTCCAGATTGATTCATTCTTATGGAGTCAAAGGCAAGATGAGGAGAGATTTCTTGTCCAGTGGTGTAGCTCTGAAGACGGTCATCAAAGGTCTATGAGGCGACGGATGATAGAATCAAACGTTGGAGGTGGATGAGTATCAATAGCCCCTTCTACCGTGGTCTTTATTGGTTCATAGTCTCTGCCAAGGCCATTGAGTGCTGAGAATATCTTCATAGCTTTGATCATCAGCGAACCAATAGAGGCAAGTTAGTCACTCCAAGTCTTTATATCTTGAAGATAGTCTGCCATGGTTTTGTCAGCCTTTGATTTGGTTTGTATCTTGTGTTACAATTTAAATAGTATTGAGTTGGAAGGTCTGTTGAAGTAGTTGTCTAGAGTCACCCAGATCTTGTGAGTGTTGCAGTGGAGAATGACACTCTGTAGCTGATCGGAGACATAACCAAGGAGCCAAGATTAGATTACCTGGTCTGTTTGAAACTATAGTTGATGATCAAGGTTCGATACTGGAGTCGATGTGTCGTTGATGTTTGGTGCCATGATGGTCGGAACAGGCTGAGGCTGAGATCCTGTAACAAGCCCATAGAGCTGCTGGCTGCTGAAGAAGGCATAAAACTGAGTCCAGGGGTGGACGCAGGAAGGCTTAGGGTGTGGCATGTGCCCCACACAAAATATTGTTTTTCCTTTAGTAGTTACCATAAAATTTATGTATAGTCTTTTTATCTAAACATTTTTCACATTATATGCCCCATACTAAATAAGTGGCTGGATCCGCCCCTGAAACTGACATTTCTAAAACACAAAGTTTTGCTCATTGAGCTTGACTGTGATAGAGTTGACGATGTTTAAGGATGGAGGGTTATAAATTGTAAATTCATGGCTCTGATACCATGACAGTCGAGCAAATGGATCGAAGAAAGGTATGAATTTCTGAATACTATTTTTCTCTTAAAGTGTCATTACATCATCAGCATTGTATTTATAGATACGCTACTAGTGTTTTAGCATTCATTGTCTTTACTCTCTAGAGTTGTGAAACAGTTATGAAACAGAACATGCTGTGATTTTCCAGCTATCTTTTGCTTTTGCTTTAGGAAATTTTTCTTTTGAGTTTCATTTGTACTAACATCTTTTGGTTTTGTCTTGTTTGAAGCTAGGAAAAGACTGTTGGAGTTGCTTTTGTCTCTGGGCCTTATAACAGAACTTGTCATGGTGTTGGGCAGCTGTAAATGGACATTGACTGTTTTTCACTGATAGTTTCATGGATGCACCCGTGCAGCTATCTACATAAACTTGGTTAAGGGACTTTTGATGTTGTTCTTAGCACAAGTGACATGGGATGAATATTTGCCAGCAATGAACTCATCAGCTACAAGAACATGTTCGACATGAAGTGCGGGCCAACTATCTAATAAGATAAATATCTAAACCATATTTTGTGTTTTTCGATTTTTATATGATCCGTGAATCAAAAGAAAAGCTAAATATTGCTAAGATCATGCGTTATCGTTTTTTCACCGGTTTAGTTGATACTGATGGAATTTTCAAGAAAATCAAAACAAAACTTATACATATATTGAATATGTAGATTTGATTTTACCAACCGGTCTAAGCCTGGTTAAGTTAACCAATCCTTATCATCATATTTACTAGTTGTTAGCCTCGTTTTTCTCTCTACTCGTACATAACTTTTCAAGAAGCAAATCTAAATTCTTCCAAGATGAACCAGTCCCTTGGACCAACGCTGCTTTTGCCATTTTTGAGTATTCTTTTACATTCTTTCTTGCAGTTTTTTTCGCTTCTCCTTCCATTAGTTCTCGAACCTGTGATATAAAAATATTTATAAGACTTACAAAAAATTGAGATGTCCCCAAACATAACTATAAAATCAAGTCCTCTATTCGAACATATTTCCTTTTAAATTTAAAAATAAAAAGGTAATTATATATAAACATGAAAAGATATATAATTTTTCTTAAGAGACAAAACGAGATTAACTATTAATAATTTATGTTATAGTCGGTTAGATCTATGAATAAAGTAAAAATTAAAATAACCATTTATGTATGCATCTCGATACCTTTCGACTTAGTTCCTCTCTTGTCACGAGTCCTTGCACACTCCCAGATTGGGTTTCAACTCTTACACCAACCTTTATCTCTTCCACTACCATCTTCGCATTCAGTGGTTGCTCAGCCATCATCGGCCATGCCAACAATGGGACCCCAACGCATATACTTTCTAGTGCTGAGTTCCATCCACAGTGACTCAAGAATCCTTTGACACTTTCATGTGATAATATTTCCCACTGGTCCACCCAATCTTTCACTATCATCCCAGTCTCACTTATTCTATCACTGAATCCTTCTCCAATAATCTCTTCCACGTCTTTTCTTGTGACCCATAAAAAATTTACCTTGAAAAATCGTACACCATGAAAGTAACACTAAATTAGTAATTCAACATATAAATTTATATGTAACCATGTATCTTACACTTAAAACTTAACTTGAATAGTCACTATTTAAACTAACATTAAAAATATGATAAAGTTTAGTGGCTTGTATTAATATCCGTACTCATCATCGCTCATATACAAATCCACATAATGCATGTTTTTTTCGAAACTTACGCATAATGCATGTTATTGATTTGTTTTCTTAAATCGTGTAATTAGAATCTTAGATCATCAGTACTATGAGTTTTTCACCAATAAAAAAAATTGTGAAAATCTTTTAGTTAAAAAACTATATTATTTTATTAGAAAATCTTTCCACGTGTGTCAAGTTAGTCATGGTTAGTATTATTTAAATTTGAAAAAAAATAGTGTGAAAATTTCAATAAACTTCTTAACCAAAGCCTATGCTTTTAGGTTGAGGCAAAGCCTACACAAGTCCATTCAATGGTTAAGTTTAATAGTCAAACTTGTATTCTGTAGACATTGCATGGCATCAATTATTTGTTTATATATTATTGTCTCACGTCGTCTACTGCTCCACAAAAAAAGTAACTAATTACAATGAAAACACGTCATCAAATAAGTAAGACGTGTTTGTACCAATTATTGAGATTTCCTTTTATAAACTTTTGGCCAACTCGTAGCTAGGGTTGGGCATTTTATCCGTTAAATTTGATTGGATTTGTTATTCTTTTTTATTTGATCCGTAAAATTTGGATATCCGTAAGTCGTCGAAGCAAAGCAAATACTAAAAGTTAATATCCGTTCAAAACGAACAAACCACAAATACTAAAGAATTTAGATTCGGATATCCGATTTGATCCGTCATTATACAAAGAGATGTATATCTACAAATAAATTTTTATATGTATAATTTTATAAAATTATTATTTTAATATATAATTTTATTAATTTTATTTAGAATTTGCTTATAAAATCTTTATAAAAAGATAATTTTCAAAAAAAAATTATGTGTTTATAAGAAAATTTGATTAATTTTAGAAAATTATGGAACAAATAGTTTCATTAATTTTTATTATTCATTTTATATTATGTAAAAATATTTTTTTTTAAAAACAAATTTGTATATTTTTTTAGATTTACTTGTATTAAACAAAGTAGATGAGATATCCGTAAATATCTGTAAATATCCAAAAAAAATCAGGATATCCGGAAGGCCGAATATCTGTATTTCTCCGAAGCAAAGCAAATCGAAAAATCAGATATCCGTAAGATACGAAGCAAATCACAAATACTGAAAATTACTGGTTACTCGATCCGTGTCCACCCCTAGTTGTAGCCACAATCAACTAGATTCATGGAATTAAGCTGATAATAGTCTTAAGTCTATTTAAAGCCTTACCGCCTAATATACATTGTGCATGTTTCCAAAGCCTCCTTTCAATCAAAAGCATTTCTATATATTTTGTAACTATAGCATTTGTATTGCATCATGGTCTATAGTTATGTCTACATACCTTGGAATCTTCTAAGCCTAAGGCTAGCTCCTTGAGTTGCTTGTTTGATATATCTGCCTGCGTTCCAAACGCCACGTACACTACCGGACGTCCTTCCTCTTCTTTCCGGTCCAACCAATGAATCCACTCCGGTTTAGCACGCTTCGGTTTAGGAGAATCAGTCAAACACAACGGCCCAATACACCACGACTTTGGTCCTTCGGAGTTGTTGTTATAATCAACGAATGTTGACTCAAGCTCGTAGAAGCTGTTTACTAGAAACCCATGGCTTGTAGTTGTCGACATGATTTGGTCCATAAATAGTTCGGCCGCTGGACCAGATTGAGCTTCAAGGTTGAGATCACACTTCTTAACTCGAATCCATGGAAAGTCCGGTACAGTGACCGGTTCTGTATCAGACCCACTTTCTGGTTCGGTAAAGAGTTTATGTTTGAACGAAGAGATGGAGACGGCAGAGACATAAGAGTTCATGCCGTAGAACACCAATCTCGGAATCTTGAACTTATCTGCGGACGCCGATGTCCACCAGAGGAATCCATCTGAGACCATGAATGAAACTTCAGGAAGATTCTTGAGTGATTCTTCGAACAAAGGTTGGAGAAGCTTTGTGGCGCGCGTGAAGGGTACATAGAGTGACATGGAAGGGAGATTGTCGGTGCTCTCGACGCCGAGAGGGATGCCGGAGATATTTTCCGGGAAAGGGAGAGAGATGACTTTGATCACCGGCGTGTCTGAGAGGAAGTCGGAGACGAAAGGTTGGTTCTTAGGAGTGGTGAAAACGGTGACGGACATGGTTGATTGTTTGCGGCGGTGGCTGAGGAGGAGACGGGCGAAGTGGAGGAGAGGGATGGTGTGGCCCTTTGACATGTAAGGAAAGAGAACCACATGATGTGATGACACTGCCATTTTGTTATCCCTTACGTTGTGTTCGCATCCTTATATATAGGAAGTAACATGTTTTTATTGAATAATTATTTAGTTACTGATGTTGTCTAATAGTGTAATTATACAGAGTTAGGGCACTGAGATAACAACGTATATATCTATTTACATGTTAAAGAGAAAAATGCATACGCACATGTGAGATGTGACACAAGTTTGCATATTCTATACCAAGACATTGCTTCTGGCCTTGGCCTAATAATGTGTGTACAAAATATATCGTCAGACTTGTAGAAAACGTTATATAAAATATCAACCTTTTAAAAGAATAAGCGAAGTTCAATAAACTAATTTCAGGTTCAGCTTTATTAGAATTTTTCCATATGTTAAATGGTGAGTTTCATTAAGAATCTATGTTTAGTTGTTCACAAGATCGATCCTATGCCGACATGAAACATTTCCTTCGATTCCAAAATTGAAGTGGTTAAAATATATATAGATCATTCAGTTTCTAAACCGAACAAGAATATATATATACTAGTATTTTTCTCCCGTGCTAAAAGCATTGCCATTTTTATAGGTACATATATATTTTTAGATATAATATGTAATTTACAATAAAATAAATATTCTTTTAAAGGTTATTAATGTTGAAGAGCTTAATGAAAGAAAATATTTTACTTGTATTTTATAGACCCAAATATATATGGAAAAGATTAGTTTCTTTTTTCCAAATTAACCAACCAAAATTATTTGATCAATTAATTAAAACCTTTTCTTTTAAAAAGTACAGTTAAAATATTAACATTATTTTGCAGATAAATAGAGTCAATATATCTCTAGTTGTTAGTTTTTCTCCATGTGTATCTTTCATCATTTCCTTGCTTATTTTTACTCTACTAAGTTCAATAACATTGTATAAAAAAACAAAAACAAATGTGTATTTTACTCCTAAAGTAAGCAAAAATAATTTCTCTATACAATTATAAGAAAAGAAAAACTAACCTCAGATGAGAGTACTTCTCGTTTCCTCTACCACTTGAGTATCTTAAGGCCCAATATTTTTGCTTTCTAACTTTTTTTTGGGGGTGCTTCTCAAGTTTATTAGAGGGTGATGTAAATTTGTAAGGTAAGCTTCTTATTTCTTTTCTCGTCTTATCACCACCGCAACAAATAGACATTTTGAAGCAAATAAAGAGTTAATTTAGTCAATTTCAAATATGGTATTGACCTAATTTATGACGTTTACCTTTATAATTACAGTGATTCATGTAATTATGTCGCTTTGCCAAAATCTACAGAGCAAAAGAAAAAAATCATAAGTAGGTTAGAAGTAAAAAAAAGGTTCCTGAAAAAAACAACAACTTGAAGTAACTATGATTTGAGCATTGAATAGGTTAGCGTATTTGGTTACAACCTGGATTTGCGCTTTCATCTGCTAACTTTGGAAATATGTTTTTCAAAAGAGTATTGGTGCCACTATTTGGCATAAAGGCTATGTCGATCTAGATATAGAATTGTTGACTTGACAATGATATACGATCATCCAAGTCATTGATCTGTCTTGTTAGAAACTGAAGCCATTGCAAGTGGAGAAGAATTCAAAGTATCGTGGAGTCAAATCCTATATAAAAGTGGTTAACCGTTTCAAGATTTTAGTGGATATTTAACCTAAAATAGAAAGTGAAGAGATTATTTATTTAAGAAGAAGCAATCCTAATTATAAAGTAGATATCATAAAGTTGTATCAGTGTTTTTTGTTCCACTCAAAACTAAAGAAAAAGGAGAAAGATATGAAACGATGGAGAAGGATCCCATGTAAAAGTTGTTAAACTAAAAATTAAACAGAGATGAAACGTTTAAAATGAAAGGGGGTTATCAAATCCATCCCCTGTAGTGGGATAGTGGTAAGTTGATAATACTTTATGTTATTTAAATTATATTATTAGTTACAGTAGTTTATATGGTTGAAATCAGAAAAATAGGAGATGAAAAAAATTATTTTAATCGGTTGTTTTTTGGTAGTCAAAGACTTAGAATTGCAGAAAAATAGAGGATGAAGAAAATAAATTCAAGTTATTTAAAAATTTTTGTTCACTTTTGCCAAAAGTCAATATTTGATTTGTCAGGCGACTTGCACTTTATTATATAAGAGATATACTAGCGCAGATTTATTTTTAGACAAAAATGCTATTTGATATTTTTTAAACTTTGATATACAAATCTATGTTAAAAATAGATATTCAGTGTTTTTATATCAGATTCAGACCCGCGGCTTAACTGTAAATCAGGTGATCCTTATATATCCAACTCAAATTTAATAAAAAATTTCTTAATTAAAATTCTGATAGAACGAGTAAAAATCTAAATAGTTATCATTAATTTGTGACCTAATCATGACTGACCATTAAAATCCAAGAGAAATTTGAAAATATTTCTAAAATTAAATTTTTATATACTTTTAGATTGTACATAAAATTAAAAAAGAAACTATTAGATTTATATTTTTTTGTATTTTGATGATTTTTTCTATTTAAAAAATGAAAACAGATATTAGAGAAGACACAAAATTATTTATATGAAAATATTAGTTTGTTTTTGTTATTTATATTGTTTGAGAATAAGCTTAAAGATGTCGCATTGTATAATAAATATTTTAACATACTAGTTGTTACTATTGTGAATATATAAATTTAAATCATTACGTAAAATTAAGATATGTTAACAACCTAATTAAAATAAATTATTTGGTTAAATAAGTTAAAATTTGGAGACATTAATGTTTCTTCCTCTAAAATAATATATTAAAGAAATCATTAATAATTGACCCATTTAAATTATTACTATAAATAAGAAGAGAATTTATGGTAATTTTTTTATATATATATATATAAATGCATTAGGTTTAAAGATAATGTTGTAAGGGACATTAATTATATTATATGGTATTTTTAAATTTTTTACCTAGAAATAAGTTTAGTCCAAATTTGTGCTTCTGTTTTAATAGTATATATATATATATATATATATATATATATATATATGATTGTTTACCCCTTAATATGTAGTTATATCAGATCCTAAAAATATTAGGACCAATTGCGTAAACAATTTTAATGTCATGTTAGGTTCTGTTAAGTAGATATGTAAAGTTGATCCTCGGTAACACTGAAATTGATTTTTAGGGCTACTATAAACAAAAACTTGATTTTGATTCCCGCAACCGTGTGGATTTTTAATTATATATATATATTTATAATATTTATTTTAAATTATAAATGACATATATTTTAACTTAATCATATATTTATAATTTTATATAAATATTTCATATATCATAATTTTTATAGATTACTTGTCGTAATTAATCACTTATTTTAAACCGTCACATGTACTTGATACTTCTTATTATATATTTGTCTTATTGAATTTTACATTTGATTATTAAACGAATCAATATATGCATGAAACAACATATTTTAAAAATATTGTGTTTTCTTGCCCGCATTTCAAAGTTTTAGATTACCTTTTAACAGTTTTTTATGTTTCTCTATGTTAAATAAAATATTCTTAAATATGTCTGTTAAAATATTTAATTTCTCGTATAGTGTGTTAACCCGTTTGACTAATATATTATATTTTAACATAAATATTTATATTTTTGAAAATATAATATATTAGTATATCATTTTAATATAATTTTATCATATTTGGTTAAGTACAATAATTTTTAATATGATGAATTATGATTATAAAATGAATAAAAATATGATTTTTTATTTTAAAATTAATAAACGGTAATTGAATATATAAATGTTTAATAATATTTTATTATTAATTACAAAATTAATGAAAATATCTACAAACATTTTTAAAATTGAGATCTTGTAGAACATTTTTCCAGCAAATTTGTTATATATATTTTTAATATATGTTTATTATATTAATTTAAAAATTAAAAGATTTCAAAAGCTATTATTATTAAATTAGTTATAATATTTTATATTATTAGTGTTACATTTATAAAAATTTAAGGAAAAATCCAACTAAAAAATCACACATAAAATAAGTCATGATTTCCATTTTAATAATATAGGTGTCAAAAATGGTTTTTTAAATAAATTTGGGGTATTCCAAACTTAAAAAGAATCTAGAATAATCCATAGAAGATGTAAAATTCATTGATCAATGAGTTGAAAGCCAAATGAAAAATCTCTCAAATAGTCCTTTTTGATTTTTTTGTAATAAAAATAGACTTTGAGAGAAAAAAATGATCAAAATAGATTTTTTTATTTTGAAAATTTTAATATTTTTTAATTTTAAACTTCAACTCCAAAACTCCCACCCCATAACTCTAAACCTTAAGTTTAGAGCTAACCCAAAGGTATAAATATATATTATATCATTTAATAAAGTTTATTTTGGTCATTTTTCTCTTTGAATATTATTGTGGGACAAAAAAAAAATTGGTCTATTTTGGTTTTTATCTCAAAACCCATATCTACGTAAATGTACAGAATAATGTGTTTTAATTTTGTACAGCAGATGAATCATTTCAAACATATTTTCCTACCATTCGACCATAAGGTCCCAGACCAAACATGGTTCTATAAATCAAAACATAGGGTTGGGAAATTTGGGGGAAGTAATAGGTCTTATCTAATAGATACTTTTTTTAATAGATCTCATTCATTCATTACTTAATACATAAAAATATAAACGTTTTTAATATGTGTAAGTGAAGAAGCGGTCGAATATACTTATGATTCTGAAGTTTTTTTTAATAGATGTACAAATTAGAGAACGAAATTTTTAATTTTTTTATTATATTTCTTATTTTAAGATCTATTATTTCAGAAAAAAACATATTATTTCAAAAAAAAGGTTACAATATATTTTTTCTGTCCAAAAAGATCTATTATTTCAAAAAGTTACATATATTAGTGCAGGTATTAATTTTTAAAATTACGATATTGTTTTTAAAATATACTATGAATTTTTTTTTTTTAATATGGCTTAGGAATAATTTGAGATATGATGGAGATTTCGTCGATTGTTGGTATATTTGAAAAACTCACGGAAGCACAGTCTATAGATTCTCTAAAACTCTTCTAGAAACCATTGTTTAGATCATATGATACGGTGTTTCAAAAAGAAAAAAGAAAAAAAATAGATCATATGATGCAATTGACATAGACATATACGATACAATGGTGTCTTATATCGGCCCACTTTTCCATTACAGCGACAGTAGCCAACCCCTCTTGCCGTGACAACTGACAAGGCAATGCTTCTTTGCTTTTAGTCTTTCTTTAGACAACTTTTTTCCCTTCACATCAGTATTTCCTAGATACGTGTATATAATTCGACCCCAAAAATGATACGTGTACTTCTTTTCTAAAAGCTTACTTTTTGTGCGTTATGTTGGCTCGTTTCGTCGACATAAAATATCTAAGGTTACAATTCACTAGTTAAATTGGATGCTGCTGATTAGTAGTGTAAATGCAGTTACTTCTCAATTGGTGAATATCACAAGTAAGTTCCTCCCTCATGGTTGTTAATTATTTAATTTGAATTCATAGATATTGTGAGATTTGGTAGAATTATAAAAGTTTAAATGAAGAACTTGCAAGAACAGTAAAGAGAAAATAGATATTTCAATAGAAAGAAAAAAAGAATGAAGAGAATGATTTTTTTGATTATTCCAATGGTAGCTACAAGAATTTTTTTTATTTTAACACAAACTACTTTCATTCAACAACTTTCTTGAGTACAAATATAAGAGGGAATTATCCATCCTTTTTGATAAGAAGTAAAAACTACAATAAATATCCAAGCTAATAAAGATAGGTCTTCAAAAGAAGGTGACAGCGAATTCAAGACAAAGCTTGGATGCGTCGATGGGGCATATCCGATAAAGTCAGACAGCTGAAACTTAGTCACATAATGTGACGTTGAGGGCCAACTCTCACCTGCGAGATACCACATGGTAATCTCGGTTGTATCTTTAGTCCCCGTACAGACCGCTACGCAAGATAATAAACCAGTGACAAAGCTGAAACCGATGCTCGGCAATGAGGCCGATAAAACATCTTCTTCCATAAGAAGAAGGCACGGTAGATAAATCCTATCTCCAAAAGATGAAGAAGGACGAAATGGAACCCTTTTCGGTGAATCCACCGATAATCTCTTCTTGAGAAGATAATATGTCATTATGCACAAATTTAAGGTCCCGGTGAACCCACCGGAGATCCTTATCAGACGAAATTTTAAGGTCCTGATGAACCCACCAGAGATCCTTATCAAACAAACAACACTCAAAATCACACCTTTCAATAAAATCAGTACAATCAGAGCCTTCAAAAGTATCGTATTGGTTTTTTTTGTGTAGTTGGATTGTGGGCTATTACCATGAGTGAGCTTTGCAGTCCAAGCCTAATTGGTAAACACTCTTGGCCCAACCCAAGCCATTTGATTGAGTGACGGGGAGGAGATGATACAGACATCAGCGATGAAAACTCCGGCGGCGGTGGAAACGCATCCGTCTAGAGAAGGACGGTTCGCTTCGGCGAGCGGCGAGCTTGGACCACCGGATAAGATGAGTCCTACAAACAGACAAAGCGGAAGAACGGCACATTGAACCTCCTCGGAATCCCGGAGAGGGCCGTCAACATCTGCGTTTATCAAGCTGGATCTGGAGAGAGAGGTCTGAGCATATAGAGTCTCGCGACTGAGTACTAGATGTGGTAGAGGCGAAGGAGGTGGCGGACGGAACTGTCGACGAGCCGTAGATCTAAGGGTTTGGGGGTGACTGAAGCTACCTGGCAAGATGGAGGAATGGGGAGACCCCCAGAAGGTCACAGATCTGGTGTTCCAGACTCCAAACCGAAGACACAAGCGGCGGAAACGAGTACAACGTAGGGGTGAGCGAGCTGAAGACGCTGAGTAGTAAGAAATAGAGCAGAGGACCCGACGCCGGTGGCCAGAGGCCTCACCGGCGTCGAGAGAGATGATGTGTGTGGACTCCTCGATTCTCGGGCCCGAGAGAGAACTCTTCTTTTTCCCCTACCCAACTGTTCTTGATGGTAGCTACAAGAATATTTATTTGTTTATCTTTCTAGGACAACCAACACAAACATAATTACTATTACGCTCATTGAACTCTTTTCTCTTTTATATTTATCATTTCATGTCAACATTCCCCCTCATACTTGATCATAGGAACTAGTCAAGCTTGGACACCATGAAACATTCTTTCATTAAAACTTTAACCTGAAAAAACCACTTGGGATAAAAACCAAATCAAGGAAAAAAAAATATAACACTTTATGGTCAAGGGGATCAATGTGATGGGAGTTATGTGAGTCCAAGATTTGGGTGAATGAACTCACAAACTTTATTTCTTGTTGCCTTGGTGAAAATATTAGCCAATAAATCTTCACATTTTGTGTAACAAGGGAGGATGACTTGCTGCTCCACTGCTTGCTTGACTTTATGATAATTCACCTCAATATGTTTGGTCTTTTCATGGTATACATTGTTAGATGCTATGTGAAATGTTGCCTAGTTGTCGCAATGCATAGTGATAGGTGAGGTTGTTTTTATGCCCAAGTCTTTCGGTAGTCCCTTGATCCATATGAGTTCACTAGTAAGCTTCATCATATATCGGTACTCTGCTTCAGCACTTGAACAAGACACCTCCTTTTGCGTCTTGCTCTTCCAAGTGACCAAATTCCCTCCTCTGAAGGTGCAAGAACCGGTTGTTGACCTCTTGTCAACTCTATATCCATCCCAATCAACATCACAATGTGCCACAATCTTTGTACTCTTGTTGCAACCCATCCATACTCTTTGCCCTGGTGTTTCTCTCAGATATCTCAAGATCCTTTCCACCATATTCCAATGGTGTATCTTGGGAGTTTGCATGTACTGCCTGGCTTGGTTGACTGCACAGCACATAGTGATGGTAAGGTAGATGAGTTTCTCAACCATTTTTCTGTAGTGTTTGATATCTCCATAGGATTTGTCCTCTACAACCCCCCCCCCCCCATAGATATTTATGTTTCCTACTCACACGAGCCCATATTCTTGCTCACAATCAAATCCGAACGAACAAAATGTTGAATTGGCTAGTTGTAAATAGCCCCAGGACTATGGAATAAAGGATTATCCCCCCCCCCAGGTAACACCTTATAGCCCTCTTTCAGTGGAGTCTTTGCTGCTCTTCCTCCAAGATCACTTGCCTTACTCAACAAATCAAGTGTGTATTTTTTTTTGGGATAAAAACAGCTCCCTCTTTAGATCGGTATATCTCAAGCCCTAGAAAGTACTTTAGCTCACCCGAGTCTTTAATATCAAAGAAGATTTAAGAAAAGTTATGGTTACGGTGATACCTTCCTTGCCACTTCTAGTGATGATGAAGTCATCCACATATATGAGGATGAACACAATGCCTCATTGACTAACGAGTGTGAAAAGAGTGTGATAAGCTTCAGACTTGATGAACCCTTTTATTGAGAGTTGTACTTAACTTATGATACCAAACTCTTAGTGATTGTTTCAGCCCATATATTTCTTTCTTCAGTTTAAGCACATTTCTTGGTTTCACAAGATGTTCCAGACCTGGAGATGGTCTCATATAAAACTCATCTTCAAGTTCTCCTTGTAGAAATGCATTCTTGACATTCATTTGCCATAGATCCCATTCCAAATTGACTGCCATTGACAACACAATCCTTATGATGTGGAGTTTGGTAACTAGAGCAAATGTATCATGATAGTCTTAACCATATGTCTGAGTAAATCCTCTTGCAGCCAGACTTATCTTTTCCTTTCTGATTTTCCATTTGCTAGGTACTTGATTGTGAAGATCAAACGGTTTGTTACTGCGTTCTTGGCTTTGGGAAGCTCAGCCTCTTACCAAGTATCATTGACTATCATAGCATTTGTTTCATTTCCAACAGATTTTGTCCACTCTCCATGCTCAATTGCTTCTTCATATGACCTTGGGATATACTCTTGATCCAATTCACCAATAAATACAATGTGTTCTTGAGGGTAATCTGCCAATGAGCATGTAGCTTGTATAGGATGAACAAATCCATTATTTTTGAAGTACACTTTGGTGTTTACCCACTTGGATGGTTTCTTCACCGTTGTACTCTTCCTTATTGGTTGTACTTCTTCTTACATTCCATCTAGATCATGGAAAACTAAATCATGGATAGCTGAATCGTGGACAGTAGAAGCATGGACAGCTGAATCATGGATAGCCAAATGGTGAATATATAGCTGAATCATGGACAGAAGAATCATGAACAACTGAATCGTGGACAGTCAAATCGTGAACAGCTGAATTATGGACAGTCAAATCGTGGACAGTCGAATCATGGATAGTCGAATCATGGACAGCTGAATCGTGGACAATCGAATCATGGACAGCTGAATCATGGACAACTTGTGATTCATGTTGATTTTCCCTCTCATGATCAGGATGGACTGCTACTACAACTTCTTCAACTTCTTGAGGAGTAGGAGGTCTCATGGTTTCCTCACTCTCCTTAGTTTGACTGATTCCAAGCCTTTTCCAAGATGATTGTCAGGTTGTTTGCTCTATCTAAGGCTGATTAAGATAATTTTTTTAGTTCATGCCAACTCTTTTCATCATAATAGCCTTTGGATTCTACAAACTTTACATCTCTAGAGATCGAGACTCTCCTAGTCTCTGGTCAGTAACACTTATAACCCTTCGGATAAGGAGGATATCCAAGGAACATTACTTTTGTACTTTTAGATTCCAATTTGTTTCTCTGCTCGCCTGGAACCAAAAAAAAACACATGCACCCAAACACACTTAAATGATCTATAGAAGGGCGTTTTATTCAGTACATCATTTGGAGATTGGTCATGAAGGATTCTGGAGGGTATCTTGTTGATCAAGTAACAAGTTGTCATCACCGCATCTCCCCAAAACCTTTTTGGTACATTTGTATGGAACATCATGCTCCTTGCAACTTCCATGAGGTGTCTGTTCTTTCTTTCAGTCACTCCATTTTTTAATGGGTGTATAGGCAACTGGTTTGGTGGATCACCATATGCTTTGCTAGGTGTTGTTTGAATGCACTGCTGGTGTATATTCTCTTCCATTATCTGATCTAATTTTTTTTTATCTTGGCATGATGATGGTTAGTGACATAGGTTTGAAAGTTTATAAATGTTTCTAACACTCTATCCTTTGATTGTAATAGTGTGATCCAAATATATTTTTACTTCTCATCTATGAAAGTCACAAAGTATTTATGTTGTTCCCTAGATGCACATTGAGCAGTCCACACATCAGAATGCACTAAATCAAAGCAATTTTCGTAGATAGTAGTAGATTTAGGAAATACAGACTTGCAATATTTTCCTAAGATGCAAGCCTCACAATCATTCTTAAAATAAATACTAGGTAACATAATGGTTAAGAAACGAGAATGAAGATGACCTAGTCTAGCATGCCACATTACTTCTTTAGAGAAATCAGAAATATAATTTAAAGCAATAGATAAATCAGATGCAAGCTTGGTGTTTTCAAGTAAGTACAAGTCTTCTTCGGTTACACCTTTGCCAAGAAACCTACTATAATCAATATCCTGAAAGTAGACATCATAAGCAGTGAAGGTAACATTGCACTTTAAATCAATAGTTGCTCTTTTAATAGATAACAAGTTTGAGGTGAAAGTAGGCATATAGAAAGCTTTAGATTTTTATCAAACAACCTAAGATCACCTACTCCTTCAATTGGTATTCTTTCTCCATTAGCTATCATGACATTTCTTAAAGCAGGTACTATGTTACTAATCAAATTTAGATCGCTAATCATATGGTGACTAGCTCCATAGTCTATAACTAAAGGTTTTATCAGTCTAGAACTAGTTACATGATTCACATGAGTATCACAAGTTGAAGCATTTAAAAAAATACCAAAATTGTTACCAGAGTTTTCCTTGAGGGCTTTGATGAGAGCATCAAGGTCAGACCTCTTGATGGCTTCATCTTGAGTGGTCTTCAAGGAGCAGTAACTGGTGGATGGTTCACTTGTTTCTCCAGAAAGGTGTGCCTTTGCATCATTGTATGGTGTTCTGCACTTCTAAAACTTGAGATGAGGATGTAGTATCCAACATGTCTTTTCCATGTCCATTCTTCTTGCAGTTATTACACATCCATATCTTCTTGTCTTCAGGTTTGTAGGCACCCTTGTTTGCAACCCCTCAGCTTTATTTGCTAACATCAATTCTCCTTTGCCTCAAAAAAGACTCACTGAACCTTGCTCCTTCTGGATTTGAGCACACACTTCTTCTAATGTTTGTAACTTATGTGCCCTTAACATGTGCTTGGTCAGGTTATCATAACATGAGTTTAGAGTGAGAAGAAGGGCAAAGACCTTGTCTTGTTCACGCCTCTCATCAGGACATTAGGCTCAACCGTACACAACCTCAGAAACTCCAACTCAGCCCACAAGGCCCTTTACTTGCCAAAATTCTTGTTGAAATATGTGTCTTCTTGATGGAGGGTGTTGATAGCTCTCTTAACTTCAAACACTATGCTCAGATTTGAAGTGTTGTTATGCACCTTTTGAAAAGTGTTCCACAACTCTTTGGAAGTTTCACAATAGGAGTAAACTTTCAGGATTGATGCCTCAAGGCTACTTTGAATGATGGACAACACCATGAGATCTTCATGATCCCATTTTCCATCGCCAGATAGCACCACTTCTTCATCATCCTCTCTTAGGTTGATTTTCTTTGAAGGTTTGTCATATGTCACATATGACCAGAGTCCTCTTCTTCCTAAAGCAGTCTTGACCACAAGAGATAGTTAACTCCCTTGAGAATAATTGGAATCACCACCTTTGAGTTTTCCATTTTTCAACAACTAGTATCCAATGGATGAACACAAAATCAGAGTAAAAGAAACAAGATTTACAGAAGTAATAGAAGTGAGTGATGAGAATAAGGTCTCAAGAGCTGAGATGCTCTAATACCATGTGAGATTTGGTAGAATTATGAGAGTTTAAACGAAGAACATGAAGAACTTGCAAGAAAAATAGAGAGAGAGATGAGAGATCAATAGAGAGAAAAAGAGAATGAGGAGAATGATTTCCTTGATTATTCTGATGATGGCTACAAGACTATTAATCTATTTATCTTTCTAGGACAACCAACACAAAAAAATTACTATTACGCCCTTTGAACTCTTTTTTTATTTATTTATCAATTCATGTCAACAGATATAACTCAAACATAACAATAAATTATTAAAAATCATTCTATTATATGAAAAAGGTTTAAGTGAAAAAATTATAATTTGATTGGTTTATTAGCTCATCATTGATTCAACTAAATTTAATTGTGTCATAGGATTATACCTCTCTAAACTTACTGATATGGAAACTGCAGGATTACCTTCCCTAAACCATTTTTAATTACCGCTTTTTCAATCTCGATTTCTCTTAATCTAATCTCTGGTTATCCTAATTAAAACTCGGTGGTTTCTTATCCTCTGATTTCAGTTTGGTCCCCAACTATTTTGTGAAATCATATATTGTATTATTTTGAATCATATTCTGTTAAACCTTATTGTATATACAAATGCTACATGTTATATGGTTTAAGCACATATATGTTTTGTTTGTTACAAAAAAAATACATAACATGTGATTCCAATTTCAAAAGTACATGTTCTATGATTTAAGGATTAATGTTTATGTTTTTTATATGTTTCTGTTTATATACATACACCATTATAAATTTCTGATGTTTAAGGTTTAGAGTTTATGGGCTCGTATTCCATATAGTTAGGGTGTAGTTTTTAGGGTATGATATGGTTTATGTTTCTTCCGCAATGTATGACACATGATATAATATGTCGTTTATATATTTATTGTACTTGATATTCTCTATTAATATTGTTTCCATAAACAATGAATATTCATTTAATATAGTTTAAAATATCGTTAAATATTACGTTTGAATTATTATTTGCTTCTTCTCAAGAAATTTTAACTTTCTAAATATTTTGTATATAATGAATCGAGATCCCTTTATAACAGAGCACATTTTTACCATTTTTATACTCATAGTTTTTATATTGAATCAATAACTCTTCCTAATTACTCTTTTAATTTGTATTCTCTTCATTTTTTTACTAATCATCCATATCTAATGCATATGAATTTTTACTACACTAAATACAAAACGATGGAGAAAAAAATTGATAATGAAGTGAGTACGCATATGTTCTGCATATTGAATCAATATACATTTCTTATTACTCTCTTTATTTGTAAGATCTTATTTCTTTACTAATCATCCATATTTAATGCAGATGAATCTTGACTACACTGAATACAAAATTGTTGGAGAAGACAACTGATAATGAAGTGAGTACTCTTGCCGTCTAATACTATGACTGATCTAAATGCCTCAATTATTTCGTATACATTCTACTAAAATGAATAAATGATTTATTCACTAATCATTATGATCAAAGCAGATGAATGTTAACTGCATGCACTACCTATAAAAACTTGAAAAGGTAAATGATTATGAAGTCAATATACAACTAGATTCAAAAGTAATGGTATTGCGTCAATGGACTTTATTGATGATTTTTCATAATTTTATTTTATTATTTGTATACTAATGTGTTTCTTATATAATGAAAATGAACGTAAAATACGAAGAGGATCAAACAAAGATGAAGCCAATGGATCATAAAGTAAGTACTCATACATTCAAAAAATTTTAATCTTTATAATTTCATAAAGCGGTGATCATTTTTTATTATTTACAATGTTATTTTTTTCTATGGTCTGGTACATTCATGTAGATCAATATTAATTATATTGAATGCCAAACAAGTAAGATGGCAATGATTCATGATGTGAGAAAGAAGACTCGTGGTCCATATGTTTTTATAATTTCTCAAGAATTGTATCACCTCATATCAGACAATTCACCCGTAGATGGTGATATTCCAATATTTTTGAAGCTCTACATATAGTTTAATGTTATTGAAATTTCATATCTAACAACTTATTATATTATTAATGTATTGTTCTATCTTTCTCCCATTTTTATCATAAAATTTTCTTTCCAAAGATGGTTTATAATCTACCTTAGTGTTAAACAATATTATGATGCTACTTAAACAATAGTATAAAATGACTTTCCAACGATGGTTTATTCACGTGATCGGATTGCCAGCAATTGTTGAACATCATAAGAAGAAAATAATATTGGCCATCCCTAGTTTACCGAAATATTATGTCATTCCAATAATCTTGTAGCCCTATATATTGTGTATCATAATATATTGATCCAAAAAGTGACTTTCTAAATACGGAGATATTAGTATAATTCTTGTTACAAGAATATCGATTTGTCGGATCTGGCAACGGAAAGAATTGTCGGATCTGGCAACGAGAGATGGATCTATATTTATTGCATGTGAAGTTGGATAAGTATCTTAGTGATGAAAAAACAATTAATCTTGTTAGTAACACCGATGTCTTCAATTTAGCTAGTGAAGAGATGGGGATCCATAGTGATTATATGTGTAAAAGAGTGATATTAGGAAGAATAATCGACCCCTTTTATGAATTGTATTCTCAGGAAAAAAACTTCTAAGGTGGTGTGGTTATCTTTGGAGAAGAATCACAAGGCAAATGTCATGAGGCATCAACATTTAGTCACTACTAAATTCTTACACTTTCATATGGTGGAATCTAAACCTATTGTTCAACAAATGGTGCAATTTTATTCAATCTGCTACGATTTGACTTCACATGGTATTTCGCTTTGTAATACTTTTATTGTAAACTGTTTGATCGAGAAGCTTCTTGCGAGTTGGGTGAATTTCAGGACTTTTTTGAGGCGTATTTGAGGTGGGTTAATGTCTTTGGATGATATACTCAGATGGATAAAGTTTGAAAATCTAAATTATAACCTCATGGAAAATCAGTCGTGTTCCAGTCGACATGGAAGTTAAAAGCCAACACAAACCCAAAGTCCAAAAACGGTTGCTACTGATAAGAACTCAAAAGGAATTTTCAAAAATATGAATATGATGGTTAATGTTTTTTTTTAATTTCTGTTATTCAGTTTTCGTTTGTTGCTATTCTTTTTTATTACCGATTAATTTTTGATTATCTAATAATAATTCCCTTATTTATTTTTTATTTGAAACTATAGTATGATATTGACAGAACATAAGCGAATCAATAACATCAATCATACCAAAAAAATATTTTGACCGATATGAAATGTTTGTTGACCCTTTACATGGTTTTAAATATCAAGAGTAAACAAAGAGACAATGATATTTTTAAAATGCTAACTTTGTTATATATATGGCCTCATTGTATAATTATTGCAAAGATGAACCAGAACGTCCTTGAAAAGACTATTCATTAGAAAATGATATATTTGTTTAAGCATATACTGTAATTATTATATATATTGACGTATGCAATAAAAACCAAGTTTTCAGAAAAGTTGATAGGAAAAATGTTTCTTTTGAAAAAAATTATTTATTAGAAGGAAAATTTTAAAATGAAGACTTTCAGTTAATGATATTTTACGGTATATACATGACAAGAATTTATGATGCATATTTAATACATTTCCTCATGTTTGTTTTTTATATTACATCTTCAGTATTTATTTATAATTTATACAATCTTCCTACTTAATCATATAAGGCAGATAATACACATTAAAGTAAATATTTAGGTTATATATGAAATATTTCCATATCTAGTTTATATTAATATTTTAAATGAAATCTTATCAAGTGTATATTTAAAATTAACAAGATTTCCTAATTTTGGACGGTATTTATAATAAAATATTTTGTATCGAGTAGTTAAAATGTTATTTACATTATTTAGTTTTCGTTTTCCATTTCCCTTATTTTTGCAGTATATAAGGTTCTTATTTCCTTCGTTGATTACACAACTATTATGGAAGTATCATTTTCCTCGAAGGGTTGGACTATCAATCCATTAATGTTTCACTAAAAGTCCAAATAGTTAAAAAATTGATCGAGAGAAATAGAATGTCCGGTTACGATTGTCAAATGATACTTAGATGAGAAGTTCACTCGAATGACTCAAATTAATTCCGGAAATACTAGAATAAACCATAAATGTCTAAAATAACCAAAAATAATTTATGGTCATAAATGCCTTTTTACAGTTATGACCAAAATTTTATAGTACAAAGTGTCATTTATATTTTTGGATTAACCTCCAATGGCAGATTTATTTAACGAAAATTAAATCTATCAAAATATAGATCTTTTAATTTAAACTGTTGTTAAATTTATATCTGCCATGTATTGTGTGGCAGAATTTTGTGTCATGACAGATGTTTTAAGATGGTAGATTTGTGTGTCCGATTTAAAGTTGTTGATAGATTTATCTATTTTAGTCTCTCGAATGTAGTAACCTATTTTTTTAAATCTGATAATCATCAGATTTTTTTCGGGGTAGTTAGAGTTTTGAGGCATATATGTTTATCTGTAGTAAAGTAAACATAAATTTTTATAACAAATATGTTTATCCGATTTAAATTCGCACTCGATTTTTGTATTCATTTAGTCGCAAACAAAGACTTCACCAACACCTCATGCTAAAACATGCATAACATTCAGAAAATAACTATTAATGAAGATCCACTTGTTTTAGATGATAGATAAGAGAGTTAAATACTTACTGACAAATTTCCAGAAGGATAATTGTGGTTTAAGTCGATCATTTCGCCTTTACGCTGAGACTGGTCGAAACTGTCTTTTCATCCCAACAGCTTTAGTTTATCCTTGGACAAGAAGCAACACCAATAATTTTGAGTAGATGTCGACTTTTGCTTTGACGACGCAAGTACTAGGTTTCTTTGTCGATGGAGATTTATATGGTTAAAATATTACGACAACGTTTAACAAAAAGGAGGAAGATATCTTGACCTGGCCCAAGATTTCTAATTAAACTAAACCAAGCTGGTTTAATAGAATAAACCAGTTTAATAAAATAATGGACCATTATAATTCTTCACCACTAATAAAGAATTCGCCTTCGAATTCAGCTCCAGAACCGAATGTCCAATACCATCATAAAAAGCTATGGATAATCAATCCTTATCTGAGTCTCGGTATGTCATATCTCCTTCTGGATCTCGCGTCTCTCCCAGCGAACTTTGACCAACATGATCATCATTCCTTGAATAGGTTCTTGCCGATCCATAATCTCGACTGACTTGATAAGTGTAGATTTTTTTTACCAAGATCAATTGGTGGCTGCTGTAAAATGAGTTTTGGCTCTTTCACGACTTTTCTCAATACTGTCACAAGGAATACATCATGAAAGTTTGACAAATCTGCGGTAACTGCAATCTATAAGCAACAGCTCCAATCCGCTCCACAATGGAGTATGGTCATATATATCCCGGCTTAAGCTTATATACCTTCCGAGTCTTAGATCCTCCATGAAACGTTTTCACTTTCAAGTGTACTAAGTCACCCACATGAAACTCCAGATCCTTACGATGCTTATCTACATAACTCTTCTGAAGGCTATGTGCTTCCTTAAGCCGAGCCTTGAGCATCTTTACCTGCTTTATCGTCTCTTGAACCATTGCTGGTTCTATGCCTTGTTGTTTCCCCACTTTTGTCCAACAAAATAGTGTACAACAAGGCCTACCATAAAAAACTTCATACAGTGTCATCTCAATACTCGAGTGATAGATGTTGTTGTAGGCAAACTCTACTAGAAGAAAATATTTCCCCCAGCTTCCTTCCCACTATAATACGCAAGCCATGAGCATATTTTTTAAGTCTGAATAATCTTCTCTAATTGACCATTTGTCTGCGGGTGATAGTTGTACTCATATGAACTTTTTTTCCAAGCGCCTTCTGAAAGAGTCCCCAAAAAGCATATTTGAACTTTGTATCCCGATATGATACATTGTTGATAGGGACTCCATGCAACCTTACAATTTCTTGATGTAAATCTGCGGCAACTGATCATCTCCATTTGTTTTCTTAATCGTTAGGAATGTGCAGTCTTGGTGAGTCTATCCACAATCACCCATATAGCATTTTTCCATGAAGTTGTCGTAGTCCAGTAACAAAATCCATAGTTACCATATCCTATTTCCACTCTAACAATGGTAAATTTTGTAATAACCTGCTAAGTATCTGGTGCTCATCCTTAAGCATATGACATTTCTGATGCAATACAAATGTAGTAACATCTAAACTGTTAAATAGGAGTATAAAATTGAATTGACCCTAGTTTTTTTTTAATATTTACATTTCCATGCCACTTGCTGGCTGTATAAATTGTCGTTTTATAATATTCCCAAATCACCTAAATAAATTCACGGCAGTGGCCTTAAATAATTGAACCTAATCAGAATGAACCAAAATTAAAGTCATTCTCCCCAACATGCCTTGGTTTATCTTGCTCAATGACATTACAATTTTTTTTCCTATTTCAACGCAGTCATCATTACAAAAGAAAAAAAAAATATCATTAACTAACAAAATCTGCCTATTCTGTTATCAAAACTTGCAAATCACGTTTAGCTAAATCTTTAAAACAAATATTCTGGTTTTTATTATAATTGAATAAAAAGGAATGTTTAGTTAATAATTCAAAACCGTACATTCTCTTTTCAATTATTTCAAATCACAACTGACAAAATATTTTCTTAAATTTTACTCTATTGCGTCAAAAGAAAAGCATTGAACCATCCTCAACCCAAACATGATTTTAGCGACCAATTTTTCTCTTCTCACTAAAGTCAGACCTTATAATAATAACTGGCGAGTTCAATTAAACTATGATGTTTTTCTCCATCATGCACAAACATAATTTTAAGAAAATATTTTATTATATTATTTTTATTTGATTTATTTTATTCAGTTTTTAAAAATATAAAGTAATCATAGGTAATTGAGATTTTAGTTTATAATTTTTTTAATTTACACTGGAATTTAGTTTAAATAATTATTTTTCTGAAATAATCATTTTTATACATGTTTATTGTTGTATTATAATAAACAATATATATATATATATATATATATATATCACATTTTTAATAATCTATTGCATCCTTTTTTCTTATAATGATTATACACTTGAAAAATCAATTGGTAAATAACATATATGATATTTTCTAAAATGGATGATATAATTATTTAAAAGCGATAATATATATTTTAAAAATATTTTTCTATAAAAGTAGATAAAAGTTTTGAGGTATAAAATATAAGTAGTTTCCATAGAAGTTTTATTTGCAGAATAAAAAATATTATTAAAAATACTTACATATATTTATCTATATTTTATTATATCATAAACATGAATTATAATATCATATATATATATATTATATTTAATAAAATCATAAACATGAGCAGTATACAAAATAATTTATTCATAAGACTTAGATATAGTAAAAAAATACATTCGTACAATTTACAATTCTTATTTGAATCAATGAAAATATAAAATTTTGATACACAAATGAATATTTTTTCGTTATTAATTTGTTCATTTTGAAGTTTATAAAAAAATCACATTTAATATTTCGAGAAATTTCTAAGAATACCACAAGTTAAGTACCACTTTTCAAACATACCCTCAATCAAAACTATATTAATATTTGGGTTTAGACTTTAGTGATTATTGTTTAGGGCTTAGTATTACATGGGTAGGATTGAATTTCTCAATATTTTATAAATATTTTTTAAAAAATAGTTTAATCTATTTTCATCATAAATTTAGGATATTTTTAAAATAATGATTTATTAATAGTAAATTTGGAAAGTAGTATCAAACTTATGATAAAATTGAATTATTCCTACTATTTATTATTTCTTATGTTTTATAATTATGATAATGACTATGTATTTATTACTTTATTTTTATTTTTATGATTGAATTACTAATTTTAAGTCATGTTATAATTAAGAAGGATCCTTGTTATATTTATAGTTAGCCACATCATCATTTTTAGAGTTACTGTATTAATGATATTTGTACAAATCACTTAATAAATAATGTATAGGGGATGTTTACTCGTGGAAGAAAACACATAGTTTGGAAGAAATACCTTCAAGATAGTTTTAGCCAACCAAATGATTAACTTCTCTATCTAAACGTTTGTTAAATTCCATTGCAAACTTTCTTTTACTAATTAACAATAATTGTGTTTCTTTATACTATTATAACTTAGATAATAGTTAACTTATACTTTTATAGTATTGATTGTATCCCAATAAAATATAAAATCAACAATACAAATAAAAATAACTACTATTCATATACAATGATTACGACATAAATACATCAACAAAAGGAAAGCTACGGATACCTGGTAATAAGATTATTCTTTGTTTGGATGAGATTGTGACCCTTTTCACTTACTCCTGAAACAAATCAGAGAAGAAGGGTTCGTCAAACAATACTCAAATTATTTGGAAAAGACATGATAATTTTGAATTGAAGAATTAACGATATATCACTTAGTACATTTAAGATTTAAGATCTTTTAACGGTTTATAATTATCATAATCTAATAAACTAAACAATAACAGTACATGAAAAAGATCTTAAAACCAAAGGTGTAAATATTCAATACAATCGATGAAACATTAAAATAAACAGACAAAGAGATAATGAGTGTTAGCAATCAAAAACAAACCAATCATGACGTTCACATTACAGGCAAGCGCTTTGAAAGGGTTCATTATCAAATGATCAAGCCCAAACAAATGAAAACTAATTGTTTTGATAGACTTATCTTTAAAACAAGCAGTTTCAGGTGATGATTAAGCATGTTTCTCCAGATCTTTGTTTACTTTTGCAGATATAAACAAAAGTATTTCTCTTTGATCGAGGTGATGATTTGAACGGCATAACTCTTCGAGTAACATGAATCATATTTCGAAATAGTAAAAAAAAACTCTAGACTGGCTGAACAAACTGATTTGAAAGTCTGTTGACCAGAAGAGACCAATGTTTCTGGATCCTTTAACTCCAGTTCTTCGTTTTGTCTTGAGAGATAAATTTTTCGGATCTTCTTCAGACATATACGAAGAACATAATCAACCTCGGATTAAGCAGATCATTCATCAGAGAGACATAATGATTTTCAGATGGTAAAAAGCTGTTTCGATAAGCCTATGATATATTTATCAACAAAAAAATAATTTATTGGAGATATACCTTCAACGATCTTTGTTGATGGATCATGTTTCATCAGATCTTCGTTTACAAAACATTTTGAGAGAGAGACAAACGTTTTTTCTTCTGAAGAAGAAGCTACAGGTGCTATGTGAGAATCTGCACACTCTCTCCATACAAATACAATCTCAAGATCTTCAATGCAAATAAAACCAATGCTAACTTCAAGTCATGAGTAAGGTAATTGACCTCGTGAGGTCTCAACTGACGTGATGCATGACTTGAACCTCTTGCATCAATATACGTCCCAAACCAGTACTGGTGCATCCGTAGAAACCTCTTAGGGTATCCCCGGTCTAGAAAATATCAAAACTGGCGTTTTCTTCAATGGTTGTTTCAGCTCAAATAAACTCCTCGAATAAGCATATATCCAATCAAACTGTAACATCGCGATTTCTGGTATATGTGGAAGACTTAAGAGAATTAATTTGGTTACATATGTCAACAAAGTGCGCTTACCTTTTCGGGTACACATTCATTTAAAACTCTAGAGTTAGTGTTCTTATGTTGGAGTAGTAGAATGATGGGTGACCTCTCGGGAAATGATTGGCCATATTATGCGAGTGAGGCTAAAACACATGGAAAGATCATGTGGTGATTGCAAAGTCTGTAACCAAGAATTTTCAGCCTCCAAAAAAAATTAAGTCATCGCCCCTCGCACATAATGGTGTCCATGGGCCTAGTGAGCGGGCATGGGAGGCCCATTAGCCGTGGGTGATGGGCTTTGCAAGTGATATCAAATCTGGTTAGCCATCTCGGTTCTGACCCAAGAAGCGTCTTAAGACATGTCATGGTGCGCAACGCAGGCGTTGCGCTCTGTGAGTGAGGGAGGGGGGGGGGATTGTAACATTCGATTTCTGGTATATCTGGAAATACTTAAGAGAATTTATTTGGTTACCTATGACACCAAAGTGCGCTTACATATTCGGGCACACATCAATTTAGAACTCTAGAGTTAAGTTTGCTTATGTTGGAGTAGTGGAAGGATGGGTGCCTATAGGAAAGTGATCCGTGATATCGTGTGAGTGAGACCAAACCACGGGGAAATGTCATGTGGTGATTACAGGGTCAATAAACAAGATTTTTGAGCGGGTGTGGGAGGCCCATTAGCTGCGGGCGGTCGATGCATTACAAAAACTTGATGTCCTTGCATGTTAATCATGTCATCGGCTTTGCGATAGTAGCAAAACCTTGACGAACTTCCTGTAATATCCTGCCAAACCCCAGAAAACTGTGGATCTCGTTAGCACTGCTAGGTGTAGGACACATTTATATTGCATTAATTTTTTCATGGCCTATTGCAACTCCAGCCTCTGAAACCACATGACCCAAAAAATCCAATCTTTCTCTGCCAAAAGTTACAACTACTCAGCTTAGCAAACTGATGCTCCCTGAGCTTACCCAACACAATCCGTAAACGCTCAGAATGCTCCTCTAAGAATATATAAGGATATCGTCGATGAAGAAAATCACACCTTATTCAAGTGCTTGTGAAACACATCATTTATAAGCTTCATAACGCTACAGGTACAGAAAGTCCCTAACGTGTACGGAAAGTCATGTTTTGCATATCCTCTTAATGTCCATAACATGTACGGAAAGTCGTGTTCGTGTTCTGCATATCCTCTTCAGCTATCACAATCGGGTGGTACCCTGATGCCAATTCAGTCTTAGAAAACCATGAAGCTCCATGTATCTGGTCCAACAACTCATCGATACGCGGAAGCGGATACATGTTTTGATGGTTACCTTGTTCAAAGCATGAATCTCCCATCTTCTTCACCAACAATACAGGTGCTCCCCATAGTGAAGTACCCGGTCTGATAAAAACCTTATTTAAAATTCCTCAAACTGCTTTTTCAACTTTGTCATCTCTACTAGTGCCAAACGGTATAAGTTCGTGAAACGAAATATCAACGACTAAAGGAATATTACTGAACAGAAATGTGCTATTTAGTTTCATTTTAAAATTCCCAAATATCCTTAATTATTTTGAAAAACGTCTAAAAACCGATTTAAACCGAGTCCCACAAAGTGCCATCTCGGGTCAAGGCCGAGATAGAACCCCACTCTGATAGCAAATTGTAACACTCATATTTTCCAAAATAAATAATAAATAATAATCTCTTGAAATCTCTATTTATTACTTCTCAAAAGTCAAACTGAAAGCCATAAATCCAATAAATATAAAAACTCCTGAAAGTGTCAATAAAAACATAAATTCATAAGTCTCGAAAAAGAAATAAATAAAACGTCCAAAAGCATCAATCTGATATGAGTCACTCATGCTCGTCAGTCTCACCTAAAATAGGTAAAGAAAGAGGGGTGAGTAACGGGAGAGTCACTCAGTAAGGTAGGGGATGCTAGACACGCAAACCACTGACTTGAGTAAATAGAACTCCCACTATAGAAGTTTAGCTCTAGCATGAACAAACACGACGCCTAGAACATCACAGACAATACACAATGTGCTGACAGCGCATTGCTAGACCACACACCTTGCATTTTCCTTATACGGATATACATACACGGTGCCGCTGGTACAATCTGTCCTTGTACCCCCGCCCACCAAGCGCTTCGAACGCAAACGTCAGCGCATTGCTAGACCACACACCTCACATTTTCCTTATACGGATATACATACACGGCGTCGCTGGTTCAATATGTCTCTATACCCCCGCCCACCAAGCGCGTCGAACACAAACATCTCTTTACTACGCCCCACACAATCCACTTCGAATCTCAAACGTCCCCGAATTCACCCCACACATAATCCCTACTCATAACTATGTATATATATATATATATATATATATATTACTTAGCATCACACAATCCAATCAACAGTTGAATCCTCTAGACCCCTAGTTCCAGTTTACAATGAATGAACTAACTACCAAACAAGACTCAAACAGACTCAATTCAAACAAACAGATTATGCTTTGAAATCTAAACTACGATAGAAAGAATTCTACAATGGTACAAGATTTACGGAGTATACCCTCAACTTTGCAACGGATTCTGTAGAAAACCTGAAAAAACACCAGATGACATTGACAGCTCTAAAACAGCAACTCCAGAGCTCTCTGAAAATACATTAATACGATGATACTAGCAGAACTGAGCCCTAAAGAAAACAGATAAAAAATTCAAGAACTGACTATTAACTTTCTAATCCCTCCAGTCAGAATGTAGTCCTAGATGTCCTCTTTCGGCAGCCACTGAGTCTACTCCAATCAGACACCATTTGATTAATCAAAATGGCTCCACCTACAGGATGATCGCAAACAAAGACTGCACCAACACCTCTCACGAAAACGGACATAACTTTCAGAAAATAAATCTTAATGGATATCCTCTTGTTTTATAAGATAGATAAGAGAGTTAAATACTTACTTACAAATTTACAGACCAAAAGCTTTTTTTAGGTTTACGCTGAAACTGGTCGAAACTCTCTCGGCATCCCAACAACTTTAGCTTATTCTTGTCCAAGAAGCAATACCAATATTTTTTGATGTACAACTCCGATCTCGATTCCACTTGTTACTATAGATTCTTGACAATGATATCTATCCAATAATACATGGTCTGCAGCCTAAGCTCCCCTGAATCAAGCTAGAAACCTCTCGCAAAAACATTCCTCAGCCATGGGTCCGATGGTATAAGTTGGTGATCTCCAACACGTCATGACGTCTCCGGTAGCATGACTTTATCCTCCAATGGCTCTCGGATATGACGTTGTGGACAGTGTCAGTTGTAGTGACTTTTTCTCTGTTTCGTTGTCTTCTCTCCCTTACGGCTTTGTTCACATCAACGCATGGTAGAAGAGTAGATGTCGACTTTTGCTTTGACGGCGCTAGTACTAGGTTTCTTTATCGATGGAGATTTACATGGTTAAAAATATTACGGCTGCGTTTACAAAAAGGAGGAAGATATCTTGACCTGACCCAAGATTATGAATTAAACTAGACCAAGATGGTTTAATAGAGTAAGCCGGTCTTATAAAAATAATGGGTCGTTACACAATATATTGTGATAGGCCTTCATCTCTCCTTCTAATTCTTTGTAGGCCTGGGCATTCAGGTCTTCGGGTCAAGTTCGGATTTGGTTTTGTCAGGTCCGAGTCCTTCGGGTCTTAATATTTAGACACACTAGGGTAATTAGAATTTGTCGGTTTGGTATGGATCATGTCGGGTGTGGGTCGGTTTGAGTCATAGATAGTTGGACCCAATAGGTAGAATTTATCAGATCAAGTTTGGTTTGGTTTCGGATCGGTTTCTATTTGGGTCATGTATGGTTCGGCCAAAAAAAAACAAAACATAAAAAATATCTGAAAATATTTAAATACCCAAAAAATCTGAAGTATTACCCAAACTTTTATCTGATTATCCAAACTATATTTTTGAAAATCCAAAATTTTACCCGAAACCCAAAACCAAACGCGAAAAATCCAAATCTAAAACTTAAAAAAATACACATAATACCAAAATATACTGAAACACCCATATGTACTTAATATGTACTATAATTTTTGGGTATTTTCGATACCCTATCGGATCTCAGGTTCGGATCGGGACGGCTCCAAGAACCGTGAGTCCTCCAGAATAAGACCCAATAGATTAAAAAAGTCTGGTTTTGTTCCTACCCGAACCAGGATTTTTTGGATCGGTTTTGGGTCGAGTCTTCTTCGGGTCCGGGTAAAATGTCAGGCCTAATTCTATGCATTGACACAAGTGACTTGTCAAATTAAGGTTTCTTTTCCTAATCTATATATCAAATCTTAACTACAAGCCATTTTCCTTAGCGTTTCTTGTAAATGAAGATCACATCCTCTTGGTTTACTTAAAACCCATGCTAATTCATCTTTCTTCATCCACTACTAATCTCATCATGATGTGGATATATGTGCATTTATCTATCTCTCTTTGGCCAAATCGCAGTTCTCTTCTTCTTTTATGGATCTTTCTTGAATTTTGTGTCCAACGTTTACTAGTCCTCAATCGTCTTGGAACATTCATCTTCTTCGTTTCTTATTTCCCTTCACTACTCTGCTAGACCTTGACATTTGTTACTTCCCTTCTGTTTAATGATATTGTTCATCTATAACTGAAAGTCCATACACCTTTGTTTTTCAATAAGCTTCAATGGCTTCTAAAAACAACTCCATGTAAGTTTGCTGGAAAATTTTGTCATCATTGCTTAGCTTAGTGTTGTTTCCCTGAAGACTTGCATTCTTAGGATCCTTCAGTTTTTAGTTTGTCTTCCTCCTCTCTAGTGCGTTTGTTTTGAATATGTGTTCTTGGTTCAGATTCCTCTTATCCGCTCTGGCCTCTGGCACTCGAGTCACTGACATATCTCCAAAACATGGATATGTGGAATATAGGTTCAAGTGAAATATCTAAAGGTAACACCCTGATCTGGAAAGTCAACTTAATTGACCATACAAAAATCAAACAAGAACATGCACGATCAACCATGCCAACTTAAACCAGACCAAGATGCTACTCTCAAATACACATGTTCTCCTATTCCCAAAATGACCTTTTCTTTTTCTGATCAGCATACTTTTGTAGTTAACCAAATATTTTGACGTAGTGCTCTGTCTTGAAGATTCATTCGAATACATGTAATTCCCTATGTAAGTTGGTTTCATCTTTCACTAGAGCTTTCTTCTCACTTATCTCAATCTTATTCTCATCCTTTCTCTGAATACCATAGCAATCTGGTTTTTATCCTCGACTAATACCTTCTATCTCATACTCCATTCTACTCCCGCTCTCAATTTATAACTCCATAACTTCTTGGGAACCTTCATTACTTGATGGTCTCATCATGTTTTCTATGGTCGAAATCACATCTTTTTCCCTTCCACTTCTTGCTTAACATGGTGTACTCTTTGCTCCATTCCCAGCCTTTTTTATGATCCTCTGAAATTTTATTCTTTCCATTTTCATCTTTATGGTTTCACCATCATAATCTTCATAAGTATATCATGGTGACCCGTTCTCCGATACATTTACCTATCCGTCCTTCGATAAGTAACTTTCTTCTCCACCTTTCTTTGTTACATCTTCTTACTTTCATGGTCTATGTCTTCTCTTTCCTCAATTTCCATATTATCCAATTTTTATTTTGTCCACATCTCAAACTTTATGAACAAACACTCACTGTGATCTTGTCTCCTTATCATACATTCTTGTATTCTATTTCCTCACCCATAACTTAAATATTCTTCAGTCACTGGGTGTTATAATATTCATCTTGCTGCAACTTATTTAATCCATAAGACTTCCAACAAATGGTTTGGCATGAAGGTTTAGGTTTGGATTATCTAATAGGCTCACTATCACACTTTTACTTTCGTCAAAGCTTCCTCAGACTCAACTAGTCCTAACAACACAAAAACACTAATGACACATATAAGGGTGCCAAATGCAACATAGATGACAGTCACCTATGATGATTCGCTTCTAATTCCTAAGAAACTCAAATAATACATTCATAAATTATAATGAATACCAATCAATCATCAAAATTAACACAAAGAAAGAATGCATCTCAATCAATCACACAATGAGTTAAAGCCAACTTACCTAGAATCGGTCCCTTGAAAATATTAAGGTTTAGGTTATTCTATCCTAAGGCATTTAACCAATCTACCATCTTCTTGATGCTTGAAAGCTTGATCGCTTACTCCATTTAACATGCATAACTTGAATAAATATAGGTTGGCCTGGGGAAATACTTCGCATAATGGCTCATCTTTCCCTTGTGAGAAGCAAGTAACAAACACTGAAATGTCTTTTATGTGTTTGTTGTATTAATTTGGTTAAATGTCCATGTTTACCAACATTCTATAACTTAGATGATCCATTATGAGGTGTAATAAACCATTCATTATAGCTTCTTCCTCGACCACATGGCTTGTAACCAGCTTCAAATATCTGGATGTAGATCTCTAAAGAACTTTATAATTCTTTCACCTTTGCTTCTTGGCCCTTAAGTTGTTTACCATATAAGTCAAGTGACTTCAGCATTATACTCTCGAACGTTCCACTCACCTTGGATCATCACCAAAACCACTATCGAGCTTTTGATGGAAAACAACTCTGCAAAAGTTTCTTCTTCAAATCTTCTCATCCTGTTTGGATTTCTCCATAATTCTTCTCCAAATTTTTTTAAATATGCCTCCGCATCAAATGGGCTGGTACCTCCATGGTACCACAGAACTCTTATATCTGTCATCACTGTTTCTAGTTGGAGGTAGTGACTAGTAGACACATATTGTTGATTTCATCGATCTCCCATGGTTCCTTGTTCATTTACATAACTTCAGTCATATGGCTTTGTCATCCATTCTTGATAACTTTCTTCATATGCAATGCTCTTTTTATCCTTCAACACTTATCTTCCATATCACTTGGTCTTGCTCCAGTTATAGCACACTCTTTCCCTTGCAGTACACAACTTGAGATCTCAAAACCAGCGTCTTGATATTCTCTTGTCTCATCACTCATCCTTACATGATCAAGGCTTCATCTCGAATTTCCACTTCCATTCGTAGGAGGAAACACAATACCATGGTTGTTGGACGTTTCTATTTCCAAGTATGAAATTTGATTCTCAAACTTAGGTTGTCCTTTACCTGGTAGAACCTCCTCTGACTCTTGATAACCAAACATCTCAGCACAACCTACACCATCAACTTAAGTCTTAATCTCAACTATCCTAATAAAATAGCATGTTGGCTTCCTAATCTACCTTTTGTGACACTTTGACTCGATAAAACATTTGAAAATAGGATCCAAAATGAACATGGCAAACCATGCTCTGATACCACATTTGTTTCTTAACACCCCTGATCCGGATTAAGTCAAAGTGATTAGTTTTTCGTGCACCAAACAAACAAGAACATGCACAACAAACTAAAGAACCTTAATCAGATCAAAGATGCTACTACATGTGCCTAGACATTTGATCTGAGGTTCCAAGATCAAATCCGAAACCCCAAAGTCAAATGTCTGAGAACAGTCTTCCTTGCGGTTCCAAGTTAAAGTTTTGCAACCCAAGTTTGAAACCGTAAGTTAGTTCATCTTGGACTATGACTAATATATTATGGATCCCAAACATTTTCGCAAACATTTATTATTAATTTAATATTTAGGTTCAAACAACATTAAATATATATAAAGTGCACCAGTTTCAAATGTATTACAGAATATAATATATACTCATTTGCAAAAGTCACAAACACTACGCCAGTAGCACTGCTCCTTTGTAGCTCGAGATACTTTTGTGGTTTCCTGCAAAACAAAGAGTTTAATGATCAACTAATTTCCTCAGTGAGTCAGGTTTCCTTAACAATTAAATCACCCCCCCCCCCCCCCCACCAATATGCATCAAGCAGTAAAGATAAATTATTTCAAGTAAAAGCTATGCGAAAATAAATCAATAATGTAACACAATCATCCACCCTTTATGAGTGGTTAGATCATCATCGATCTTTGAGGCTTTCCAATCCCCATTGGATCCAATCTCGATACAAATTCCATCCCACATTCCTCATTGCATCCATTGACTCTAGACAAAAAGTCTAAAAATATGGTGTCCTGGATCACACACTTGTCGCATCGTCATGCAGCCACATGGTCTAGGATAGCTAACCCTATCACATGTGTCTTCGCTTCCTACCTAGAACTAATTTTGGTAAGGCCCCAGACAAAGAACAACCCTCGATTGGAAACCAATGACTCTCAAGACACTCCTCCCGAGTGGACACACACGAATCATTCCTAAGCGAAAGTCTGTGGTTTTAGGGGTTCCCCCGTTACAACATGCTCAATCATGTTAAAACCCTTGAGCCGACGCCCATAATATATAACACAATAATACATGTAAATGCATCACCAAATTTATATATCACAAACAAGTTATAAATGTTTTATAGATGCATCACAACATTTATATAAACACAATAATACATGTAGATGCATCACAACACTTATCTTCATATGCAATGCTCAATCATATGTCTTTGTCATCCATTCTTGATAACTTTCTTCATATGCAATGCTCCTGTTATCCTTCAACACTTATCTTCCATATCACTTGGTCTTGCTCCAGTTATAGCACACTCTTTCCCTTGCAGTACACAACTTGAGATCTCAAAACCAGCGTCTTGATATTCTCTTGTCTCATCACTCATCCTTACATGATCAAGGCTTCATCTCGAATTTCCACTTCCATTCGTAGGAGGAAACACAATACCATGGTTGTTGGACGTTTCTATTTCCAAGTATGAAATTTGATTCTCAAACTTAGGTTGTCCTTTACCTGGTAGAACCTCCTCTGACTCTTGATAACCAAACATCTCAGCACAACCTACACCATCAACTTAAGTCTTAATCTCAACTATCCTAATAAAATAGCATGTTGGCTTCCTAATCTACCTTTTGTGACACTTTGACTCGATAAAACATTTGAAAATAGGATCCAAAATGAACATGGCAAACCATGCTCTGATACCACATTTGTTTCTTAACACCCCTGATCCGGATTAAGTCAAAGTGATTAGTTTTTCGTGCACCAAACAAACAAGAACATGCACAACAAACTAAAGAACCTTAATCAGATCAAAGATGCTACTACATGTGCCTAGACATTTGATCTGAGGTTCCAAGATCAAATCCGAAACCCCAAAGTCAAATGTCTGAGAACAGTCTTCCTTGCGGTTCCAAGTTAAAGTTTTGCAACCCAAGTTTGAAACCGTAAGTTAGTTCATCTTGGACTATGACTAATATATTATGGATCCCAAACATTTTCGCAAACATTTATTATTAATTTAATATTTAGGTTCAAACAACATTAAATATATATAAAGTGCACCAGTTTCAAATGTATTACAGAATATAATATATACTCATTTGCAAAAGTCACAAACACTACGCCAGTAGCACTGCTCCTTTGTAGCTCGAGATACTTTTATGGTTTCCTGCAATACAAAGAGTTTAATGATCAACTAATTTTTTCAGTGAGTCAGGGTTCCTTAACAATTAAATAACCCCCCCCCCCCCTCCCTCCAATATGCATCAAGCAGGAAAGATAAATTATTTCAAGTAAAAGCTATGCGAAAATAAATCAATAATGTAACACAATCATCCACTCTTTATGAGTGTTTAGATCATCAGCGATCTTTGAGGCTTTCCACTCCCCATTGGATCCAATCTTCATACAAATTCCGTCCCACATTCCTCATTGCATCCATTAACTCTAGACAGAAAGTCTAAAAATCTGATGTCCTGTAGCACACACTTGTCGCATCGTCATGAGCCACATGGTCGAGGATAGCTAGCCCTATCACATGTGTCTTCGCATCCTACCCATAACTAATTTTTGTAAGGCCCCAGACAAGGAACAACCTCGAGTGGACACCAATGACTCTCAAGACACTCCACCCGAGTGGACACTCACGAATCATTCCTAAGCAAAAGTATGTGGCTTTACGGGTTCCCCCGTTACAACATGCTCAATCATGTTAAAACTATTAAGTCGAGGCCCATAATATATAATACAATAATACGTGTCGATGCATCACAACATTTATATATCACAAACAAGTTATACCCCCTCCCCGAGCCTAGGCCCAAAAGATATAAACCAATATCTATCATAAAATCAATCATTATCATATATTTCTAAACGCACAACCTAGAAATGCATTAACCAATACTCTTATTTTTCAGGCGCTACCCGCACATTCAACAATCAAATACCTTTACCAAGACACACTTAGTGATTGAAAGTTTTGAGTTCAGTACAATATCTTTATTTTAATTTTATCATTTCGTGCTTGGCACGACTTGGAACCTCTATCAATTTAATCCTACAAAAATGGATTCCAATGTTCTGTTAGTTGTAAAGAGTACCTAAACATAAATCTAAAATAATAATTGGAAATTAAATATAAAAGAAAAGCTAAAGACTAGAAGGTTTACCTTAAGGCTCGTGGTGCTCTCACACTTCTTATGGTTGGGTTTTAGTATGGGGAATGAACTAAGGGATCATGATCATTTAGGTGATTGGAATGGCTAAGGGGAGGGTTTTGGTCGTGGGTAACAAATAGGAGGTGTCCTATCCACTCAAAACAACCAATAGGAGGAAGATTGGTGTGCAGCCACAAATCTTTCCAATTAAAACGCTTTTTAGCCAGCTACCGAACCAACCAATAGGAAAGAAACAAGAGCTGATTGGACGTGGTCCAGTGAAGAAGAGACACATGTTCATCTTCTTGATGTAGGATAGAAATATAATACATCCTCCAGCAGCTTTTGGATACACCGACACGTCGTAAACGAACCAAACAAGCCATATTTAATTTTGAACGTCTCGTTGTTGTCTGATCCGGATTGATGAATTTTTTTTCCTTGGCAAAAACCTTGCTTTCCCAGACAAAAAAAATTATAAAATATTTCTAAGGTTATCCTACCCTAATAACTGAAATCAAAATTTATGAGATTTCTATAACGGTCTAAGCCGAACCGCAAGCATTTTCGACCCGCTAAATTTCTTGAAGAATCTTTCGGTAGTATTACTTCTTACAAACATCAACTTCAAACTGAAGCACTTCTCAAGAAGCTTAACATAACTTTGCATTCCATACCATGTTATCCGGTTATTTTCTTGACATCACTTGTGGTCATTCCATTCTACCACTTTGCAATCATTTCCAAAGTATCAAAGAATCAGTTTCTCGACCCATGCTCCTGATAATCTGACCGATTCAACGTGTACTCTGGAAAAACTACTTGTCTAAGTCCTTTTTCCATTAGAATTTTACTTCTCATTCTCAAACAATTTCATTTCTATTTTTGGCTTCCTGATACTTCTTGAAATTTCTAAAACCTTTAATACTTTTCCGCCCATTCAAATTAATGCAGTATTTCCTTGTGCCAAACTCATTCCAATTCTTTGTCCAATTTGTTTTACCTATTAGGCCGCTTATCAAAATAGGCTTGACTCGAATTTTCTTATTCGGTCATCCTTCGATAATTTATGTGGCCATACATTGACCATCTTATTGAGGATTATTACATACATAGCAGATGGATATCAAGACGATTGCCTTGTATTCTTAGGGTCAGACTTGTTGGAGGTAGGTTTCACGTCACTACACACCTGATCCAATATTAATGTCTGAAAGATTACAATGGCTCCCCAAAGATTTGAGGCTCACCTCGAGCTCAAGAGATGGCCCACGCCAAGCTGACATATTCATACCAGAGTATAACAGAGGTCAATGCATTTAAAACGATCATAAAAGCACCTAATACTCATCGGGGATCATGTCGGTGTTACGAACCAATCTTGAAGGCCTATAAAAGAAAGATAAAGAACAAGAATTAGGGGATCCGAATTCTTCTTTAGAAAAACTATATTTTGGATACCTTAGTACTCACTTGTTATTAGATACCCTATGTATCATATCGTTGTATTCTACTCATATTATCAATCAATCACTTATCATACAAAATCATCAATCTACGTATTTTTCTTAGATTTCTTCTTCTACATGTTTACGAAACCTTACACTAAATTTTGAGAAGATTTTTAGATCCATCATATGGGTCTAGAAGGAGGGGGCGATTTAACATAAAAACCTTCTAAATAATCCGACATGCAACACAGACTGCAATGGCTGGAGAAGATACATCTGGTGCTACAAGAAGCAACGTGAACATTAACAATCTCAAAGATAGATTACATCAACTTAACCCAGATGGCACACCGTCATCCAGACCTGTAACTCAATTCGGACAAAAATTCGATCATTCAACAGACCGAAGTGCAGTAGTTCGGCCCAGATGGATTTCCCCTTAGTCCACCACCCCACAAAATGGAGCTTCTTTTGGCACCATCCATCGATATAAATGCCTTATTATTCAAAGTACATGATAATTATGACATGTTCTTTCTGTTTTTCTCAAACATGCAGGATCTCAAGCCCCGCAACGACTGGAGAAAATCACTCAGACCCAAGTGGAGCATCACTCCCATCACCATGGAATCCACGGAATTACTTCCTTGGGAGACGTACGACTTCAGCGGGAGTCAACGAGATGACTAGCCACCATGGACCGATCTCGAACGATAAAGAAGTGATCTTAGTAAGAGAGATCGGAGATCCAAATGGGATTAAGAATGGACTCAAGACGCACTTCGTACAGTGAAAGCACAGTTCGATCGACGAAGCTCAGCTCCTGAAGTAGATAGAGTCATAGAAGAAACGCAGAGGACACCATTCACAGCTCACATCACCAGCATCCCAATCCCAAACATTAACTCAAGATTCTCCCATACAAAGGAAATACATACTCCCAGGCTCATGAATGTCTTTTGCATCACAATGAGGAAAATTCGCTTCAACAATGGAGAACGAGATGTCAGTTATTGCCAGATCTTTGTTGGAAATTTTGCAAGAGCAGCTCTCAACTGGTTTTATCGAATAGAGTCTAACACTAGTAACATTTTCAACCATATGTCAATGGTGTTTATGAAGAACTACTCTATGTTCATAAAGAAAAGAGCCTCTAACACCGAAATATGGACGATGCTTCAGAAAGAAGAAGAATTGCTTCACTCTTTCATCGGAAGTTTGATATGCTCAAATTTACCTTAAGTGCAACTCTGCAATTTCAGAGGTCAGTTGAAGGACTTAGGGACTGAATCCACATGGATTGAGATAATACAATAAATTATCCATTTTAGATTAGGCTAGATTAAAATCTAGAAAAGCAGTGGATCAAATGGGGTGTGAAACAGTTAGGAAAACCGCTATATCCAGGGAAATCAGTCAAGCAATTCAAAATTACAATCAATATAGTTGCTAAAGGTTTATTACGAATGATTGTAGAACTCAAATTCAATTGTAAGTCAATCAACTCTCGTTGCAGAAACTATCAGAATTTAGAATATATATAATACCAACTCTCGTTGCAAATTCAAACAACTCAGACAAAAATTACTTTCAGATTCGATTTGTGCACTAAATTCCTAGACTAATTGTCATTGTGGATAAGAATTTAGTTCAGCATGATTAAATTTTATGTGATTAGTCACTATTGTGACTACCAACTATCCTAAAATCAATTTTCTAGTTAATTATTCCAAAAACAAGCAATAATATCAATTTTGATGAAGATTTTAATTAGATCACCCTAGTAAACAGTTAATATATGAGAAAATAGCCAAAACCCTCAACTTACATAAAAACCCAAAATAACCTTTAACTTCCGTTTAAGCCATTTTAGTCTCTAGCTTTTTTTAAATAAAAAAAAATCTAATATAAACCTCAAATTTTGTTGACCAATCCATTTTAGATACCTGAAAAGTCAACATTAACTTGATTTAACAGTTGACTTTCTGTGTATCTTAAATGGCTTGGTCAACGAAAGTTGAGTTTTAAAATGAACAATTGTAAAAAGTTGAAGAATAAAATGGCTTAAACGGAGTTTATATTTTTCGTCTTGAAAGATCTGAATTTTTAACAGCTTTTGAATTAGAAAAAAAAAACTAATTATTTTTACTTAGTTACTCTTTTAAGATGAAATTTTGGATCGATTATTATAGTAAATATTAACTAGAAGACACTGGTTTTGAAGTGTGTCGGTGTATCTCACATCAACAAAGCTTAAAGACATATATTTCTCTTAGAATAGCCAAATATGTCGTCGTCTTATCAGTGACTCATATGTTAGCAAGATGAGAAAATGTTGATATACCAACAATGTTGGTTCAACGAAAGGCTATGTTCTCAGATGTTGTTACAGTTGTCCACACATATCTGTGAAAATCTTGAATTTTGATTTGGAAGTGACTTTGACCCTTAATTTTGCAGCTACCTCTCGTCTTTCATAAGGATTCTTAGCTCATTTAGTTGATAGTTTGACAAATGTATCTAAATCATACTTGTTGTTACTATAAATATTTTCTTAATTCATTATAAAACAAAGAAAAATGTAAACACAAAGAAAGATGCAATTAACTTAACTTTGTGGATTTTTTAAAGAAGTAACTAAGTAAAAATACTTATATTTTTTAATTCAAAGAGAGAAATAGTTAAAAACTCAGATATTTAAACGAAACAAAAAAAACATGAATTTCTGCATAAGCTATTTTAATCTCTAACTTTTAAAATTTATCTATTTTAAGTCTCAATTTTTGTTGGCCAAGCCATTTAATTTTTCCTTTAAGATACACAAATAGTCAACCGTTAAATTGATTGATGTTGACTTTCAAGTATCCAAAACGGCTTGCTCAACAAAATTTGAGGTTCAAAATGGACAATTTGTAAAAGTTAGAGATTAAAATAGCTTAAACGGATTTGAATGTTATTTTAGTTTTTTGTGTAAGTTGAAGGCTTTTTGTCGTTTTCTCATTAATATAAGGTAAAACACGACTTAGGCGTTTTTGTAAATAAGAAAAACTTCTGGACCAAACTATAATATCTTGAAACTTCATTAAACTTGAGTCGGTTTGATTGATCAGCATGGGTGTCGATCGACACCATCTCCATAATTCGACTCCGACTTCAACTTTTCATCTTCACTTCTCGTAATGCTTCAAATAGCTCCAAAATGTATATAACCCTTCAAAGACTAAAAACAACTCCAAACATATAATATAGACTATAAAATTGAACTTATATCATGGTTAACATCCATAAAAACCATGATATGTCAAAGTTTCAAAATCATCCTCCCCAACATCGTCATAAGCGACGATCCAGGCATATCCACACTACGAAAGGCTTTAAGGCACGAATCCCGCTTCTGTGAATAACTTTTACTTAAAAACAGCCACGCTGGAAGACGCTCTCGACCAAACTTCGAGATACATTAAAATGGTAGAAGAAAATAAAGAACTTGCTGGAAAACACACACCAACCCCTAAATCCAAAGAAAAAGCACACAAATAAAGCGACAATCAATGAAGAGGATGGGAGGATCAAGGAGAGATTGAAATTCAAGAAATCGGAGTTGTAAGTTCAGCAAAGGAAACAAAAAAGATGGCGATCCGGAGAAAGAAACTTCAAAACCACGATCAGACAAATCAAGATCCAATACATGGACTAGAGAAGATGATAAGAATGACAACTCCAACAAATTCTGCGATTATCACAATAGAGGATGACATACCGCTCAAAAGTGTTATACTTTTTGAAACAACTTGTACTCCAAGTTCACGAAGAAGGACTGGCATAGTTCGAGGAATCTATTACGAAAGACAATGACAAACATGAGTACACCTAGGAGAGATCGGGAAGCCAAAAGTACGGACACACCACGCCTACCAGCCTCCAGAAAAAAGAGTCAATATGATAATGGGAGGAACCCCATATATTATAATTCAATACGAGCGATAAACGGATATGGCAGGAGAATAAAATTTATATCCATAGGAGCTAGGGAGATAATAGAAGATGACGCAATCATAAAATTTATAGAGCAAGAAACGGAAAACTAAGATTGGCCATACAACGATGCACCGGTCATAGAGATAATGCTACCGGACTGTGAAATAACTAGGTCAATCAATATTGGAAGCCCGGTGAAAGTTATCTACAAGGATATTTTGGATTAAATGGAACTAACCGACTTTCATATCAAACCATACAAGCTATCATTGACGGCTTCACAAGGACCGTGAGGGACCATTATACTTCCGACATGTTAGCAGAGTCATGTTGGATACAAAACTCACAATCATCAACTCTCATAATATGTATAGTATTATCTTCGGAACACCTTGGATCCATGAAATGCAGCTGTCCCACCAGCACGATGTAAACACGATCATGTCATGAAAGATCTCAAGGGCGGCTACTATGCTTCCTTTTCTTGTCTCTGCTCACAGTTTTTGCACCAAGACTGATTTGTATATAGTGTAAGAGGATGCAGTTCAGATATTATTTATAATCACTTGCGTATTAGTAATAAGTTATTACTTTTCAACATCTGTTCTGAGAAATGATTCCATGGTGAAAATTTAGAGTTATTTGGTTCTAAGCAACCATTGGTACAAAGTGTTACGTTTTTAAAAGGGATGATACACACAAACCGATCAAGCAAGAACACCTGAAGACAAAACCAAGCATTTGGAAGCCACAAAAACAGAGAGAGTGATGAGATGAGACTGATATCGTTCAAGTTCAAAACTGCAACTTAATTAGAAATAAAGAAAAAGATCAACAAACAAAAATCGCTCAAAAATAAAGAAAAACATAAAACCCAACAACACTGAATTGAGACCATCAAGGCAAAATAATGCATAAGTTTAGTCGACTTCCTCGATCTTGGGGCCAGCACCTCCGGCAGAAGGAGGAGCTTCATCATCGTCCATTCCAGCGGGGCCACCTGCTTCACCACCGGCTCCTTGATACATCTTAGCTATGATCGGATTGCATACACTCTCCAACTCTTTCATCTTGTCTTCAAATTCGTCTGCTTCAGCCGTTTGGTTCCCATCAAGCCATTGGATTGCCTCCTCAACAGAATCCTCAATCTTCTTCTTGTCTGCAGCCGGAAGCTTCTCACCTATCTTTTCATCACGAATAGTGTTTCTCATGTTGTAAGCATAGTTCTCAAGAGCATTCTTTGCTTCAACCTTTTTCTTATGCTCTTCATCCTCAGATTTGTACTTCTCAGCCTCTTGCACCATCTTCTCTATCTCGTCTTTAGACAAGCGACCCTTGTCGTTGGTGATCGTGATCTTGTTCTTTTGGCCCGTGGTCTTGTCCTCCGCAGAGACATTGAGGATTCCATTTGCATCAATGTCAAAACAGACTGTGATCTGTGGGACACCACGTGGAGCAGGAGGGATTCCAGAGAGCTCGAATTTTCCGAGGAGGTTGTTGTCTTTGGTTCTAGCTCTCTCACCTTCGTAGACCTGGATCAACACACCTGGCTGGTTGTCTGAGTAAGTGGAGAAGACCTGTTCCTTCTTGGTCGGAATTGTTGTGTTTCTCTGGATCAACGTGGTCATGACTCCACCAGCGGTTTCCAGACCGAGAGAAAGAGGAGTCACGTCCAATAGAAGAAGGTCCTGCACCTTCTCATTTCCTTCACCGCTTAGAATAGCACCTTGGACAGCTGCTCCATAAGCCACAGCCTCGTCGGGGTTAATAGACTTGCATAGCTCTTTACCATTGAAGAAATCTTGGAGAAGCTGTTGAACCTTCGGGATACGTGTAGAACCACCGACGAGGACAACATCGTGGACTGTACTCTTGTCCATCTTAGCATCACGTAAACACTTCTCGACAGGCTCCATACACTTCCTGAAAAGATCCATGTTGAGCTCTTCGAACCTAGCACGGGTGAGTGCAGAATAGAAATCAATCCCTTCAAAGAGAGAGTCAATCTCGATGGTGGTTTGAGCGGTGGAAGAAAGAGTCCTCTTTGCTCTCTCACAGGCCGTCCTCAACCTCCTCAGAGCTCTGGGGTTACCGCTAATGTCTTTCTTGCTCTTCCTCTTAAACTCCTGAACAAAATGGTTGACCATTCTGTTGTCAAAGTCTTCACCACCAAGATGAGTGTCTCCAGCAGTAGCTTTCACCTCAAAGATACCTTCTTCAATAGTAAGAAGAGAAACATCAAAAGTACCACCACCGAGATCAAAGATCAAAACGTTCTTCTCTCCAACACTGGTAGCTTTCTTATCAAGACCATAAGCAATGGCTGCTGCAGTCGGCTCGTTGATGATACGCATCACATTCAAACCAGCGATCACACCAGCGTCCTTTGTAGCTTGACGCTGGGAGTCGTTGAAGTAAGCTGGAACAGTGACCACAGCGTTCTTGATAGTGACACCAAGGTAAGCTTCAGCGATCTCACGCATCTTAATGAGAACCATGGAAGAGATCTCCTCGGCAGCGAACTGTTTCTCTTCTCCTTTGTAGGAGACGACAATCATGGGTTTGTCAGCAGCACCAGGGATGATCTTGAAAGGCCATAGCTTCATGTCGCTTTGCACAGATGCATCACTGAATCGCCGACCAATCAATCTCTTTGCATCTGTCACAGTCAAAACCAGGGTTTACTCAATCATACAAACGTAAAATCGAAACCACAATTATCTACACGAAATTGAAAACAGATGGTGTAGCAGAGATCCTCCTATGAACCCTACAAATCACAATCAACTAAGATCTTCCTATAAACCCTAAAGATCACTATTCAAGTAGGGATGAGACAACATACCGAAGACAGTGTTAATGGGGTTCATGGCGACCTGATTCTTGGCGGCATCACCAATCAATCTCTCGGAGTCGGTGAAGGCGACATAAGACGGCGTCGTTCTGTTACCTTGATCATTAGCAATGATCTCAACGCGGTCGTGTTGCCATACTCCGACACAGGAGTAGGTCGTGCCAAGATCGATTCCGATAGCTGGACCTTCTCCTTTACCCGCCATTGTGTGAAGAAGCTATGAGGCGGCGATGAGAAATTAGGGTTAGCAGTTTATGGTGTGGCGAGAGAGAGTGAGAGCAGATTAGGTTTGTGTTTATATAAGCACGAGACTTGTGTTTCCACAATGTATGTGGTTTTTTATTTTTTTGACCGTTCGATTGATCCGACGCTCCTGAAGAGATTATGTTTTTCCAATTAAAATATACAGTATTACATCTATAAATTACTACTAGACAAATTAATAATTTCTATAAACTAATAAATTTTACCAATCCCAACTTGGCCCATTGTAAAATATAACACAAATTGAGAAAATAATAAAATAATAATAATTTTAAAAATTTCATGTAAGTATATGATCTCTAAAGTATCATCAATTAATAAATAATATATAAGAATTTATGCATATATCTAAGATAGTTTCTTAAAATATGAGTCTATTGTTGTTTGTTTCTTATTAAAATTAAAATCATGTTGTAACTCATTTCTGATTTTTCTTATTGCATCAAGAACTTCTGGTGTTGTCTTCTGAGACTGCATCTAAAAATCGTGAAGAGTTTTAGAGTCGACAATTACTTCCTTACTTGTAATTGTTTCCAAGGTATCGCATCATCATATTTTGGTTCATCATAAACATTAAAAACACTAGCCAAAATTTTTTCTATACTTTGAACTTCTATGCATATACTCCCTCCATTTCACAAAGATACAAAATTTGGTGTTTTCACACATATTAAGAAAATATATTAAATCACTATAATAGATATATCATTTTCTATAATTTTCAAAAAAAAACAATAATAACTCAATAAAATTAATTAATTTTTTGAAGTTTGCAATATTTTCCTAGGAAACACTAACAGTCTATCTTTGTGAAACAATTTTTTTCTAGAATATTTATCTTAATGAAACAGGAGGAGTATCATTTTCACTAGGATAATCAAGTAGGCTATTAACATTCATTATATTTCGATAGCCAAGATTATTGATCGCAACCTCAAGATCATGAATGTCGTTTTCACTAGTGGACTCCTCTTCTAAAATTATTGATATGCCATCTTCTAAACGGATTTTGCAGTGTTGAAAGCAATTCGCTTTGTCTCTTGATGAACATTGACTGTCTAAGTTACCACAGAAAAATTGATAGCATCCAAAACATTAATCTTAACAGCATTGATCGTCCCAACTCATAACCTTCTAAAATTTCACAATAAATTCTTCTACGGTAATGCATCTTAAAATCTCTTATAATTCCAGCATTGCACGGTTGAGTTTTTGTGATAAATATTTATCAACCACAAAAAAAAAATTTCTACCATGCATTTTCTTATCAAGCCAGCAGATGTACTCTTCAAAAATAACACTTGTTATCCAAGCTCTTCTGTTGGCACGGTAGTGACGATTCATGTTGTTCATGTTGATATTCTTGAAACAACGTGGTTTTGCATATTTTTAATCCATAGATGATTTTTTAGAACCATCCTCATCACAACAAATAACAAATGTTAGTCTTTCTTTGTCTTGCTTTTTCCCTTCAAGTTGTTTTGTAGCAAGAGAATGATCAGTTTGTAACCTATAAAACAAATCAGTTTCGTCCATATTAACAACATCCATTTTAGAGAAATTATCTATTTCTTCACTTATAGCATCCAATTTCTTCTAGATGTCTTCTGTATTAAGTGAACCACTCTTTCTAAAACGACGAAACGATTTTATACAATGTCATAACTCAAACTTTTCAACCTAGCCCAGAGAAAGATGTGCTCAGATTCTGGTTGAGGGTATACAAATTTTATTGTCTCTCTAGCCTTTTCTAAAATTAGCTCACATGTCATACTCCCACAATCTTGGTATTGAAGAAACCACTTAAAATAACTTTTTCGATATCTAGATATTTTGCTGGTTTTTGCCGCTTAATATCTCATCCTCCTTCCAACCTGGCTGGAAGATACTTAGATAATCGCTTGAGTGTGTTTGAAATTGTACCTTGACTAATTTTTAGATGGAACTTATCTTCAAGACACAATTGCAAATCCTTTTGAGTACATGAAGTATGATCTCTCTTATACTCGCATAATTCTTGCGTATTTTATATCTCATTATTGATTTTGCAATATTTCTAAGATGAGAAGATATTGTTGAAAGCTTCGAAAAAATAAATAAAAGTGAGTTTTTGTTTGATGCTTGTCATTTTACTTGATATATTGAATAGTATATAATAATTCTCTTAAAGCAACAAAATGGAAATTTAAATGAGAAAATATGAACATTAAGTAAAATACAAATTTCTTAGACGACAATTTTAAACAAAAGGAAAACATAGAAGAATGTAAATTTGCAGAAAATTTCTTACTCAAATAAAAGGAATATTTGAATATTTGTTAAACTTCACTATATATTTATAAATTAATACTTCTATAAATTAATAAAATCTCAAAGTCCAAACATTATTAATTTATAGAGGTTCTACTGCAAGAACTACAACAAATTAGGCATGGACATATAATATTGAACCCAAGATCCGAACATAAACTCATATGCAATTCATATAAAAAATGTCTAACCCAAAAAAGTATGGTTATTCTTAATTAGCCTAAATCCTTCATTTTGCTAGATTATTCTCTAACCAAACTTACGATTACTCTCTAACCAGATTATTTTAAGAAGATTATTCTCTTTCCAATTTTTATAATAAAATTAATTAAATTTAGTTAAAATGTAAAATACAAACTTTAAATGCTATATATTCATGTATATTTTCTCATTTCACATAGGTTGAAGCTTCCGGTGCTTTGCCAGCCCTGAGAGGGCAATCAACAATGAAATGGGAAAGCCCGAAGCATGAAGTACAATGATTTTTCAAGTCTTCATAGTCAAGAGTCACATGACTTTCTGCACCAGATACATATTCGATATCGTCTCTTTGATAATTGATCATCCACCAATACTCTACTACGGACATAGGTGACTGAGATAAGAAAAAATTAACTATCCACAAAATAATATAACTTTTTTTATCTTTGATATTATATAAAGACTATTAAAATGTTTAATTTTTTGTTAAAATGAAAATATCTTTAATAAATTGATCATGTTACAATAATCATAACATCATATAATAAATTTTTTAAAATAATATTAAATTATTTATAAAATATAATAGTGACACAATATCTTGTTACAATTTTACCATTTATAGATATTTTTCATTGGAAACATTAAAAATATAAAAACTATTAACAAAATAAATAATCATTTTTATTAATTGGAATCTTGTTAAAATGTAAATATCTTGAATAAATTGATCATGTTACAATAATCATAGCATCATATAATAATTTTTTAAAAGAAATACTATATTATTTATAAAAATATCGTAGTGACATAATATCTTATTACAATTTTAATATATATAGACGTTTCTCATTAGAAAAATTAAAAATATATAAACTTTTAATAAAGTAAATTAATATTTTTATTTATTTTTATTCACTTGTTTAGTGTATAAGTCTATAGTAAATTTTACCTAAGATTTAAATTATTTTTCTTATATTTTTTAATTATGGTAACTACCATATATTTATTATTTTCTATTTAAATTTCTATAATTAAACTTTATGTCATAACTATGGTAACTGCATGGATTAGAGTAGCATGGATTAGAGTTTCGACCCGAAACTCCTAGCAATTAAAAAAATGGAAAAAGAAAAAAATACCATAATTGACACCCATCGTTTTTGTTCTTATGTAATTTTCTATATATTTTTACATTTTACATTTTTATTTATATTATGTATTTTCCTAAATTAACATTTTTGATAAAATACTTTCTTTCAAATTGACCTGAGGGGATTAGAGCTTCGGCTCGGATCTCCTGGTAATTAAGAAAAATGAAAAAGGAAAAATATCATATATTGACTCTGATCATTTTTGTTCTTATATAATTTTATATTTATTTTTAAATTTTATGTTATTATCTATATTATGTATTTTCTTAAAGTAACATTGTTGATAAATTACTTTCTGTCAAAAAAATGGTTGAATACAAATAATTTGTATGGTTTAAAATATTTTATCAATTTTATAAAACTTGTGTTGAAGTGTAAATTTTTGGTACCCCTCTAGATGAGGTAAAGGCTTTAGAAGAGCGAAAAAACAAATAAAAGATGGATTGTCTTTAAAATTATTTTTTTATTTTTCTTAAGTCTTGTGTTAATTACAACCTTTATTAAAAAGTTTGAAACCTGTTATTATTAATAAAGATTTAAATATAAAAATTAAAATTAATGGTTTAAAGGAAAAACTTTTCATTTTCCAAACTAAATATCTTTATGTTTTTTTTTTGTGTTTTTTACAGTTGTGAGTTTGAAGACTAGGATAGATACCAAAAGTAAAAGTTTGACATGTTTACTTACTGAAGGTGACGACAAGGATAGATATTAAAAGCAAAAGCTTATAGGAAACACTTTTCGTTTTCCAAAGTAAATGTCTTTTTGTTTTTTTTGTTTGTTTGTTTGAGTTGTGAGTTTTAAAAATATATTTTATTTATTTTTATAGTACAACTTAAGTGATAAAACGATGACCTAGCCATTAAATCTTGAATTTTTGTGCGTATATACATAAATATTACATGTATAAATTTTCTATATATTGACTTGCCACAAAAGTATATTATTAACAAATATTGAAATGCAGTCAAATTTGAGGGTGTAGTAGACTAAGCATTTAAAGTATTTTATAAAATTTTGTATTTGAGAATATTGTATTGGTATTTGGTGAGAATTGGAATATCTGAAAAAGATTTACAAGATTTGTTACTAAAAACTAAATTCTTATATATTTGTTGAAAATTTACGGTGAAATTTTTGAAGATATAGCCAAAAAGTATTTTATGTAATATAATTTAAGAGGTGTTATTCAATAATAAATTTGAATTTAATTATGTAGCTTTTATAATCTATTGTTATTGACGATTGAGTTTAAATCTTTTATTAAAACTGTATGTGGGTCCATGCTATGTGTGAATTGTACTTTAATATGTGACTTTCAACTATATTTGTAAAAGATAAGGAGCAATTGTGGAACGCTATATCACTTTTTAAGAAATCAACATTGATTTTTCCCTATGTAGCCCTTCACATCGTTCTCCTTTTATATCATATTCGTTTTTTTTCATCGTCGTTATTGACATTCAAGTATATTTGTTTTCTTAAATCCAATGTTAATAATTCTTGTGTTCACAATAATCCTTAACATTTTGAAATCTATTATTATTTAATAAGATATTTATATATAACATTTGACATTTTGTGTATTCATATTTGATTAAATTTTACAATTCCTGACTTGGGAGTTTAGATAAACTTGAAACTAATTTCTTGTAAATATAAAATCACATGTTACCTTAAGATTTAATATTAATTATCATCATTCATAAATATTGAAAGACGTCGCCTAATGAGATGGAAAGTGGTCAAAATTGACTTTATAAACAGACGCCCTAGCGGGATCCCTTAGCCGTCTCCACTTACCGTACATCCCACTACTAGTTATCGGAGGTATGGGATCCACCCCTTCGCCTGCTGGCCCAGGTCTACACTAATCCCCTCCTAATACCTACTCACAAGGCGCCGCTCCAAACATAAAAGATCTTGGAGACCAGTTCTCGAATGTTGTATGTTACTCTCTTTTGGCTGATCTGCAAGGGGGAGTTGCTTTAGTTGATTTACTAGAGGAGCTGTTATCAGAGTCTGAACCATTGTGGTTTGCTTATGTATTTGGACATGTCATGGGAGATGCACCTCATATTGGTAAAGTTCATGCGATTGTCAACAAAAATTGGCCATTCCTCGAAAAAACCGTCAAAGATTGATGCCTAATTAATCACCCCTAAGATAGTTATGTTTCACATTGATAATCCGCATCTCAAAGCCAGAGTGATGAAAAGGGACTTTTGGCATATTATTGTATGTGAGTGGATCTCATAAATAGCGTCTGCACATCATGATCTTACTGCTGCCTCGTTATGGGTTGACCTCAAGGGTGCATCAGATCATCTATTTTCCCATAATGGTCTCACCTTCTTCGGGGAAACTATTGGGCAGACAGTAAACTTCATCAAAATACGAAGCGTTGTGTTCATCTTGATGTTGCTTGCTTGTTGGTTGTTATGAATATGGAGGAACTCTTACCGAAGAGTATCTTAGTTAGAGGGTTGGGCGAAGTTATCTCAGTAAACTATTCGTAACTGCTATAACGATGTTATGGTTGTCAGACATGGAGGCACATAGACAAAAATTGTTCAAAGAATTTAAAAATAAAATAAAGGGAATGTGATACTAATAAAGAGAATGTAGAAGGTGAGAAGAAGCAAACGAATCTAGTAAAGAGTAATGGGATGTATGATGATTTGTAAACATGTTTAGAGGCTCATGGTGAAGCTCTCAGCGAGAACTCGAAACCTACTGATATAAAAAACATGTGTTGGAAGTGGAAAATTTGACTACGGTTGAAGCTAATGCTCAACAATCCTCAACAAAGGGTAATGAAGATTAACAAAATGCCTTTAGAAATGTTGCAATGGATATAGGCTCAGATACGATAGCAACAGTAAACTATGTTGATCATGTAGAAAACGAAGCTTGGCTGATGATACCTCAAAGTAAGTCACCTTTTGGCCGTCAGAATAATGGCAAGTATGTTAGAAGTATGGAGGTGGAGCCTCCTGTTACTAATTCGCCATCCATATACCACTTTCTCAGTACTAAACTAGAAGAAGAAGAGGTGGATGGTGATAGCTCTTATGAGAAAAGCTCAGTGGAATCTCAGGCTGCTCTTGAGAGGAAAAAGAAATGGAAAAACAGAAACATGGAAAAAAACAAGAAGTTTCAGAAAAGCAACCTCAATGTAAATGTTGGGGTAAAGAAGGATCAGAAAAAAAGTGCCAATAACAAACAAACAATCAAATCAAGCCTCCTCGTGGAGGCACTAAAATGATGATATTGTTATTTGTGTGGAACACCCAAAGATTTAATAAAATGAGCAAACATTGGACTCTTCATTCTTGGAGTAGTCTGCTAATCCTTCTTTTGGTTGTCTAATTGAAACTTGTGTTCAAGAAAGACAATAGTGTGTCTATTCTCAACTCTGCTCTTTCTAGCTGGATTTTCCTTACCAACTATGATCATCATCACCTTGGAAAAATATGTGTTTGCTGGATCGAAATGTATCACTCTCACTTTTGTACAAGAGTATCCAATGCATCACAGTCTGGTTACCTCAAACACATGAGAACAGTTTCTTTGCTCTTGTGTTTACGTCTTAAATTTCATCTCGGAGAGATAGCGCCTTGGGAGTGAAATGGCATATATCAGCTCAATATGCTTTAACACGAGTACCATGGATTGTGATTGGCGATTTCAATGAGACTTTAGCGTCATTTAAACACTCTAAGGGCATTATATCAAACACAAATCACCGGGAATGTAGGCTTTCAGTCTGCAGTCACGACTTGCAATCTTACTGATCTTGTCTCTTTTGGGCCGACCTTTACTTGGAAAAAAATAAGCAATTGTATAATACGATCGCTGAGGAACTTGATCGTGTACTTGTGAATGATAACTGGCTGGATCAATTCCCTCAGTCTTATGCAAGCTTTGAGCCACCATGTGTCTATGATCACACTCGATGTTAGGTTTGTACGGAGACTCCTCCTCTATGAAACAACTTCCCTTCAAGATCTTCAATTTTCTTGCTTATCACCCGGACTTTACAGACACAGTGGCTACAGTTTGGGAGTCCACTGAACCCCTTTCCACTACACGTCGGCTTTGTATAGGTTCCATAGAAAGTTGAAGCTGATGAAACCGGTCTTGCGCTGACTTAGAAACAAGTTTGGTAACATCCCTCAGCGCACACATGGAACTTCTGATGTGTTGTGCGACAAACAAAAGGAAGCACTTCAAAACCCGAGTGTGGTTGCTTTTGAGGAAGCAGCAGAAGCTATGACTACTAGGAACCATTGGGTAGATATTGAGGAAAAAATTATGCACCAAAAGTCTCGTATAACATGGTTAAAAATATGGTCACCAGAACACTTTGTTCTTCTTTAAAATCATCCAGAGCAGAGCTTCTTTCAACCTGATTCGGCGATTCATCATGCCCTCTGGAGAAACGATCACAGACCCTTAAAGGATTGAATGATAGCTGGTGCACATTTTGAAAACTTTCTCAAACAAAGCTCTCTCCAGATAAGCATTACGAATGCTATTTTCTCTCTGAACTTTTGGATTTCCGTTGTCTAGCGCATACTTCTCAGCTGCTCACACACGCTATATCAGAGGCTGAGATAAGTAATGTGTTGTTATCAATGCCTTCCAGTAAGAGATCAAGGATTATCAGTCTATTAATTGCTGTAATATCTTGTACAAAGTGGTTTCGAAAACTCTAGAAAACATGCTCAAAGTGTTACTGCTGGAACTGATCAAGCCAAATCAATGCGCTTTCTTCAAAGGTCGACTACTCCTTGAGAATGTCTTATTAGCAACTGAACTTGTGAAAGACTACCACAAACAATCAATCCATCCATCCCAGAAGTGTCCTAAAGCTAGACATCTAGAAGGCCTTCAATTTTGTAAATTGGTCGTTCATCACATATACTCTTTGTGCTCGGGCATACTGAACATGTTTGTACAGTTGATCCACACATGTCTCTCCACAGCCATTTTCTCTGTCCTGGTTGATGGTGAATTGGAAGGGTTTCTCGGGAGTGAATGTGGCCTGAGACAATGATGTGCGTAGTCTCCATATCTATTAGTAATTGTAATCAACGTATTGTCAAGACGGCTCAATAAGGTGGTTCAATCTGGAAGTATTGGATTCCTTCCTTCATGCATCGAGGTAAACTTGACACACTTAAGCTTTGCGGAAGATCTACTTCATTAAGGGTGCAGCTGATTCACTAAAGGGCATCTTTGAGGTGCTATCAGAGTTTACGAGTACCTCCGGCTTGTTGATAAACCCATCCAAATCTTTGATCTTCATGGCTGGCCGAATTAGCCAAGACTTCAAAGATGAGGTTCAACACCTAGGCATACCAACAGAGTTGCTTCGTTGAGATATCTAGGTCTTCCCCTTACCACGAAGTCAATGAAAAAAACAGACTATGAACCACTAATAGATGAGATCTGCCCACGTCTACTAACCTGGTCCAGTCGTTTTCTCTCGTACGCGGGTCGCCTACAACTTATAAAAATAGTCGTTGGCAGCATAACGAACTTTTGGTGCTCAGTATTTCAGCTTCCTAAGCTTTGTCTTGATATTATATAATGGGTGTGTGCTGCTTTCCTTTCGTTAGGGTCGCCGAATACGCACACAAAACACAGGTTGCTTGGGAGGATGTGTATAAACCAAAAGAAGAGGGAGGATTGGCTACTCGACTTCTCACAAATAATTCCCCTCTTCTTGCAGTGAGCTTGATATGGAGGCTCCTCACAAACTATGGTTCGTTATGGATAACACGGAAGAAAGCATACATTATGCGTTCTAACAGCTTCTGGGACCTCAGCGATAAATATATAGGTTCTTGGATTTGGCGTAAGCTTAGGGACAAAGCAACTTCTTTCCTTCATACTGAGTTTGGAAATGGTAATACCACCTTGTTTTGGTTTGATAACTGGCTGAGCGTAAGAAGATTGATAAACATCAAAGGTGATTCTGGAACACGAGTCTAGGCATTCCCCACTATGCGACAGTCTCTGAGGCGGCTTCTAGTGGACAATGGAACATTCGTTGGTGTCGTGGCTATCACCTATGGGCGATGATAGCCTGCATCAACTATGTTTTAGCTCAGGTGGAAGACAAGGATGATGACCGTCACCTATGGCGTCAGAGGGAAGATGATTACCAACCGACTTTCTCGAGCAAGGAAACATTGAAACAAATTCGGACCCATCACCCAACAATCAATTGGAGCAGAGTCGTTTGGTTTCCACAGGCCATTCCTCGCTTCTCATTTATAACCTGGCTGGCTTTTAAGGATCCATATGAGAAAGAAGAAGAGCATGGGGTCGTGTCCAACCGTGTCTCCTATGCGGAAACCAGATGAGACTCGAGACCATTTGGTCTTGGCTTGTTCCTACTCGTTCACGGTGTGGATTGATCTATTCGGGTTTCTACTAGGATCTCGAACCAATCATGATTGGTCTATCATCGCATCACTCCTATCCTCGCGTAGGAAGGAGATTGATACTTGTCTCCTAAATCTTGCTCTCCAAGATACCATACACATCGTATGGTGAGAGAGAAACAGCAGACATCACATGGTGATCCCCTCAATGCAGTTCACACAGACCGGTTTATTGACAAGAATATTAAGAATATGATCTCCTCTCTGTGACAAGGAAACCAGCCTTTTGTAGTGACATGATGCAATGTTGGCTTGAAAGGACCATCCCTCTTTAAGCTTTAGCTCTTTTTTTCCTTTATATGGCTTGCATTCAATTTCTGAAAACATAAAAATCAGTGGACTGTAATTTTTTTGTTGATAATCAATTTAAAATTTCAGAAAAAAAATCACTGTTTAACTACTAACACATAATACTCTCTCTCTAAAGAGTAGGATTAACCTGAGTCTCTTAAGGTGAGGTTCTTAGCTTTTCTAAGAGACGTTTCTTAATTTTTAACTAAGAAAACCTAAGAACCGTCTCTTAATTAAGAACCATAAGAGATGTCTCTTAGCGGGAAAAATGTAAAAAAAAAAAAATTAAAAAGACAAATTTTACGTTAAGAACCCCACCTTAAGAGACCCGGGTTAATCATGGCCTAATCCTCTACCTTGTTAGATCTGATTTGGTCGGATGAGTTTAACAAAGATCTAGTTCGATTTGTGGGTTTGCAGTGAAGACGTTTTGTGACTTAAAACTGACTTGTTCTTCTATTAAATGGTTAATAAAGATTTCTTTGAGTTTAAAGTATTATGTTCTTCTCAGATCTGGAAAAAACTGCCCCTTTATTGTGCCCTCTCCTCTATTTTATAACTCCTCTTGAGTCATGTTCGCCCTAGCTCGTGGTTCACTTCTTGATGGGCCGGTTTTTTTCGTGGGCCAACCAACAGCTCGATGCGGGCTACAACGGACTCGGCTTAGATAGCTCGCGACGCTGAGCTCACATCATGCTGCAGGTGTTTGGTTTGTACGACCAACTCTCTATCAGCTTGGGGCCAAGCCGTTGTTCCTTGCCCGCTATCGGCTTACGTGCTTTTCCTGATGCTCCAGCTTCTTGGGCTGACTTTTCACCTGATGGGCCTTGAGGAGGGATGTAATCCATCTCCAACAGTAAGCCCCCCCCAAGTTCGTTCAAAGTGAACGCGATCAAACTTCGAACGAACTCCTTGTGTTTGGTTCGGAGGGTGATAAGGGGAGGCGAGTGTGAGTCGAGCAAGTAGGGCGCATGGTTCAACGAACTGTTGTTCGCAGCTTCTGTCTTGGTGCGTCTCCGAAGAAGACTTACGAGTTCGTTCGGGCGAGGTGAAGATTTGATCGTCGAGCCGTTCCGTCAAAACCGGTTAGGGTCTCACTTCTGGTAGTACCCGGTTCAGCTCGGGAAGCGGGAACGTCGCCTCTAGGCCCAATAGGCCCATTTAGGGTAATCATGATGCGAATCTAGGGTTCCCCTCCCTTTTTTTCCTATAAATAGGAGGGGTCGGAGTCTTTTCCTCCATTCTTCTCTGCGACTTCAGGTACTTTCTTTCTTACTCTACCTCTTCTACTTTCTCTCTCTATGCGCTTTGATTAGTTCATCGATCATGAGGTCCCGATCCGACCGTAAGTTTTCCGAGGCAGAAAAAGGGAAGGCGATCGCGTCGTCTCCGGCGATCAATCCAGATACGTCGGAGGCGGGAACTCTAGTAGATGATCCTTCTCTGGCTCACCAGGACGCTTTGAGGGATATGGAGGGCTTGGATTTATCGCAACGAATGTTGGTCGCAGACGCCGAATGGCTGCATCGGGGCGATGATGACGGTCACCTGATGATTGACGAAAGGGATTTAGACTCGACCGGCGGCAGGACTGGCAAGGCGTTCAGTCGGGGGGGGGGGGGGCGCGAATCATCGTGAACGACGAGCCTCTGGTTTTGCTAGATGATGAGTCCCTATATCCGATCAAGAACCATGAGATCGGAACCTTTGAGTGGCTGCCATCATTAGACGCGAGCTTCGTTCATCCATCGATCGTCAAAGGTCAGGACTGGAGGGACGTCAGGGGAACATGGTCCACATTCGGGAGTGTTCGAGCAATTTTAAGGGCGAACGGCAGTACGGGAGTCACTTTCATCATTCCTCGAGACGACCAGCAACCATGGACTCCCCCTATCAGCTATCAATGCGTCTACGAGTCTTTCTTTCAGGAGGACGTAAAGCTCTGGTTTCCGATCCTGAGGCTTGTAACATCGTACTGCTTCTGCCGTGGGGTAGCAATTTCCTAGATGATCGTCGGCACTTGGCGCATCGCGGTAGCACTAATGGTGATGGCCGGCGAGGTTGATGTATCGATGAGCATCAGGGTCTTTGAAGAGATGACGATGACCAGCGCCCAGCCGAATGGTCTATTTTCTCTAAGGATTAGGCCTGGTTTGAACATTTTGATCGGCCATCCAAACAAGACTCCTAACTGGGAGCGATCATATTTCTACGTGAAGAGCGACGAAGCAGCTTTCGAGGAACCTCCAAACGATAAATACCGCGTTCGATGGATCTCTAGGCTTGGTTAGACTGATTCAGCAGAGCGAATTTTTGGTCGCGTCGCTGGCTAACCTTCTCTCTTTGTTCTATCTTTTTTGCAGTTACACATCCTTGTACGAAAGCCTATCCCGAGGACTTCCCGAACGTGCTTAAGATCGCAGCTCTTAGTCAGGAGAAGTGGTCTAGTATCAATCGTAAACGGATTCGAAGGAATCAAGAACGCATTCTCAGAGGTATAACACTTGCTTCGTATTTGAGATTTTTTATTGCCTCCCTTCTAAGTATCGGTGCTGCTTTTTTTATCGCAGCCAATTGGATATCGAACGTTCCCTGCGAGAAGACTCACGGTCCGAGCCTCAAGCTTGTTCCAGAGGAATCGCTTAGCCGAGGAAAGAAGGGAAAAGAGAAGAAGATGAAGGACATTCCAAATTTCAGCTCGTTTCTCGAAAATGACCTTCAAGGGGTGGACCTCCGAGATGTCAATCCCCTCTCGGTGTTGGATGCTATGGATGCACAGCCATCCATTCGTTCCAAAGGAGAGACAGGCGTAGAAGAAGGTGAGCCGGAAGGTGGCCTGATTCGGAGAAACTCTAAAACCAGTGCGAAGATGTCCAGTCACCGCGAATCCGGAAAGGCGATCAAGACGTTTCCCAAACCGAGGGGAACGACGATCCTTCTGAATCAGAAAATGGGGTCGCCTAAGATGATCAGCCCTTGAAGAAGAAGAAGAAGAAGAAGAAGAAGAAGAAGGAGGAAGAGGCTGCCGAGGAAACTGCGCCCACTTGTGAGGAAACTGAGGGTTTGATCGCTAGTGAAACCCGCGTAGAAGAGCGGGGAGGGGAGAATTTACAGATTCCCGATGGACCGGATGTTTCCATCGTTGATGAAGTCATCCCTCGATCGGCGAAGAGGGCGGTTGAGATGGGGGTAGAGATACTGAAACGCATTTGTCCCTTATCTCTCATCACGTGAACTTCCGCTACTCCAATGGGGCAACTCCCCTAGTTAGCGATGCCCATGCCTGCGCCGAACTGCTTTGCAAGGTGAAAGGAGGGTCCAGAGACATGCCGGAGGTCGGCGACCTCCTCTTCTCGAAGCTGTACATCGACGCGGCTCGGAATGCTCTTCTGGTTCGTCGTCTTTCATCTTTTCCTACTTTATCAGATTTTTTTCTCGATCTTAGTTGGCTTTATCGCATCTGATGCAGTCCGAAGGCCGATGGAACCACCTAGTTCAAGAATATGATCACGCCTTGAAGGAGACAGTAATTAAGCTGAAGTCTGCCAAGAAGGACGCGACGAGTAAAGATGCCTTCATCAAGAGGAAAGGCGCTGAATTCCTTGAGGTTTCCAAGAAGGCAGTGGAGGAGAGGGACAAGTGGGTTGCTCGCTCCAAAGCTGAAAAGGTGAAAACCGCGGAGTTATCTGCTGAATTGAAGAGGGCCCAGCTGTGAATCGAGGAGCTCGAGCGTACAAACGCCGAGATCATGGCTGCGAGGGATGCCAAGGAGAGCCGTCTAAGGGAATCTCGAATCTGTGAGGTTACCCAGGAACGATCGAGGGTCGTGGATGCCATGAAGGCCAAATTCCTTAGGCACGTTGACGGTAGCAGGGAGTATGTGACCCGTCGTGATATCTTCGAGGAGAAACACCTCTATCTCAGCCAGACCAAAGGGGCGAGGGACTGTCTAACAATGTTTAAGGATCAGAAGGGACTTCAGGTTCCGCAGGTAGTCCTGGACTCGCTTTGCGCTAGGGAGGCCGAGTTCCAGCTCGCTATGGAGGAGGCGAAGGTTAGAGATCTCCTGGAAGAGCTTCTGGAGTTATCTCCTCTGGTTCTTCGATCGCGGTTCGTTGCTGACGACCCCCCTTCCAATTTCGACCAGTTCGGGACGTATGAGGGTACATTGAACCCTTCGATCGCAGCCAACCTTCGGACGCCCGGTCGTTCCTTGGAAGGGGAGATTCAAGCTCCGGTTACTGAGAAGACGACGGAGGAACAGTCGGCCAATCAACTCACGGAAGATCCAGAAGTTTAGGATTAGATATGCTTCTTCCTTACTGTTGTTTTCCCTCCTTCTTTGTTGTTGTTGTTGTAATATTCAGACTCGAACCTTCGATTAATCAAAAATTATTTTGTCTTGTGCTTCTTTTATTCTTCTGTTTCTGATTTGATTGAATTGTCGAAGTTCTCTTAGGTAGAGTAGAGAACATTCTAGTATTTAAATTCGGCGGTCGATTACCAATCGTCAACTTGCTCGTTGATCGGTTAAGTAGACATAGGCGTTTCACTGGGTGATGGCCTTAGTGGTTTTTTTAATGGGAGCTTGGCGCTTATCCCTTCAGCGTGGGTTGTCCTCGCAATGTGATCGGGACATGTGTTTGGTTGGACAGACCTTTCCTGTGGGATCATTGGAGGCTCCAGCTGTTCGATATTTGGCTAAGGCAAATAGGGATGACCGAGGGGTAAAAGTGGCCGAAAAGCGCATTTACTCGTGTTTGTGCTTTGTTGTTTTTTGTTTTTTTGTTTGGCGGCTTTGCCTGGAGAAGGGCTGCCTACGTACCCAAGAAGGGATCAAGCCGTTCGTAGTTTGTTTGGGTGACCAGAAGTGATCCGAAGAGTGCATCTGCTCGACGAGTAAAAGTGGCCAAGGGGCGCATTTACTTGTTTCTTTTTGTTTGGCGGCTGTGCCTGGAGAAGGGCTGCCTACATACCCAAGAAGGGATCAAGCCGGTCGTAGTTCGTTTGGGTGAGCAGAAGTGATCTGAAGATCTGCTCGACGAGTAAAAATGGCCGAGGGGCGCATTTACTCATTTTTTTTAGAAAGGCGGGCAAAAATGACTGTTGTCATTCGTTCGCTGGTTGTAGTTTACTGCTTGTAGTATTTGCGTAGGTTGGAGGCGTTCCAAGATCGCGGGATCGACTCTCCGGAAGAAGTTTTTAGTTTGTAGACTCCGGGTTTAACTACTTCTATGAGCAGTGGCCAGGGGGTTGACCTTTTTGTTGTAATAGCTCGCCGCTAAGTTTTGGTAGTTCTGGATGAGGAGTAGCGCTTGATCGCGGAGTTCCACTATGATGTCGAGTGCGTCAAGGAGCATGTCACGGTTTATGTCGTCATTGATTGGAAACTTTGCTCGTCGTAAGCTGACGACATTGACTTCGGCCGGTGACATAGCCTCAACGCCGTAAGCAAGGGAGAATGGCGTGAGGCCGGTGGCCGTTCGTGGTGTTGTGCGATGCGACCATAGGACTCCATCTAGTTCGTCGGCCCAATGGCCCTTTTTCAGGTCGAGACTCTTTTTGATCCTGTCAATTGTAGTTTTGTTCGTTGCTTCGGCTTGGCCGTTCCCTTGAGGATAACGCGTGGTAGATGTAGTCAATAGAATCCGCCATTGGTCGCAGAAGCCACAAAAGCTGTTGGAAATGAATTGGGAGCCGTTGTCGGTTATTATTTCGTACGGGAGACCGTGTCTGCAAATGATGTATTTCCATACGAATTTCTGGACTTCTTTTTCCGTTATTTTGACAAACGATTCTGCTTCCACCCATTTTGTGAAATTGTCGGTCATAACGAGCAGGAAACGACGTTGTCGTGAGCGAGGGAGGGGTCTGACTATATCCATCGCCCAACGCATGAAGGGGTAAGGCGTTGTTGTTGTGCGAAGGAGTTCAGTAGGGCTATGTATATCCGGTGCATGTCGGTGACACTTGTCGCAAGCTCGGGTGTACTTCTCACAATCCTTCATCATGGTCGGCCAGTAATATCTAAGGCTCTTAACCTTGAGGGCGAGAGAGCGTCCGCCGGAGTGATTGCCGGCCTCTCCGTTGTGCGTTTCGGACATGACGAGGTAGGTGTCTTCCCTGTTTATGCAAGTAAGGAGGATTTTGTTGGCTATCCACCGGTAAAGCTTGTTGCTCATTAGAACGTAGTTAGCGCAGCGTGCCTTGAGTCGTCGAGCTTCCCATTTGTCGGAAGAGAGGGTGACATGTGTGAGGAACTGGACGAAGGGAGCACGCCAGTCCGTTTCCTGAGGCTCGGAGGCCTTGGAAGCCAAAATAGTTCTGACGATCTCCGCATCGTTTTCTGAGACTGTTATGCTCGGATGTGGGACGATGTGAATTGGTATAGTACGTTAGACTTGATCTTTAAGTCTGCTACCAAGGGCAGCGAGTGCGTCGGCGCATACATTTTCCCCGCGAGGAACCTTAGTGAGGGTGAAATGCTCGAAAGAGCTTGCAAGTCACTGGACTACTTTGAGATATGCTTCCATGCGGTCATTTCGTGCGTCGTAATCACCGTTAAACTGATTAGCGACGAGCTGAGAGTCGCAATAGGCATCAATGCGCGCTGCCCCAACGGCTTTGGCGAGTTGTAATCCGGCGATTAGGGACTCGTATTCTGTTTAATTGTTGGAAGCCTGGAAGTCCAGACGGAAAGATTGGCGGATTAATTCACCGGTAGGGGATTGAAGTTGGACACCGGCCCCGAAACCCTTAGTTGTTGACGATCCATCGACATGTAACACCCAGTTGGTGTTTGGCGGGACAAGGTTGCACTCAAGTTTGGGAGCCAGTTCGACTAGAAAATCGGCAAGGACTTGTGATTTGACAGTTGATAGGTTTTTGTAGGTGATGTCGTGTTCGCTCAGTTCAACGGCCCATTTGGAGAGTCAGCCAGACTGATTCGTGTTTCGCATGATGGTCCGGAGAGGTTGATTCATCAGCTTAACGATCGAGTGCGACTAGAAGTAGGGCCTGAGCTTCCTCGCTGAGGTGATTACGGCGAGCGCCATTTTTTCTAGCGTGGAGTAGCGAGTTTTTGCATCTGCCATTCGCTTACTTGTGTAAAGGATGGGCTTTTGCTCACCGCGATCTTCTCAGACAAGGACGCTGCTGACGGCAGTGGAGGACACGGCTATGTATAGATAGAGGATGTCCCCTTCTTCTGGCTTTGTTAGCACCAGCGGTGTGGTAAGATACGCTTTAAGTCGACCGAAGGCCTCCTTGCAATGGTCGTCCCAAACGAATCTCTTATTTCCTCATAAGAGCTCGAAGAACGGTAGGCACTTGTCTGTGGATCGGGAGATGAATCGTTTCAGAGCCGCGATCCAGCCGGTTAATCGCTGGACTTCTTTGTTGTTTTTGGGACTTGGGAGCTCGAGGATTGCTGAAATCTGCTTCAGGTTCGCTTCAATGCCCCTTTGAGTGACGATATAGCCCAAAAACTTCCCGGACATTACTCTGAATGTGCATTTGGCCGGATTAAGCTTCATTCCATACTTGTTGAGGATGAGAAAACATTGTTCCAGGTGCGCGAGGTGATCGGTTACTCGTAAGGATTTGACGAGCATGTCATCGATATATACTTCCATCGTGGTGCCAAGTTGCTCATCAAAAATCTTGTTAACGAGTCGCTGGTAGGTCACGCCGGAGTTTTTGAGACCGAAGGGCATGACTTTGTAGCAGTACGTACCGCGATCGGTGATGAATGCAATTTTCTCGCGGTCGTCTGGATGCATCAAAATTTGGTTGTATCCAGAGAAAGCGTCCATGAAGCTAAGGAGCTCGTTACCAGAGGTGGATTCGACTAAGTGGTCAATGTGCGGGAGCGGGAAACTATCCTTAGGGCAAGCCTTGTTGAGATCGGTAAAATTGACGCAGACACTCCACTTGCCATTTTTCTTTCGAACAATGACCGGGTTCGCGAGCCACTCGGGGTACCGAAGCTCGAAAATGAAATCGGTCAAAGTAGGTGATCAACTTCGTCGTTTACAGCTTTAGCACGCCCAGGTCCGAGCTTTCGTCGTTTTTGGCGTACGGGCTTGAAAGTTAGATCAACATTAAGTTCATGCATAGTCACGGCCGGGTCGATCCCCGACATGTCGGTTGTTGTCCAGGCTAAAGTTGAGACGTTGCTTGCGAGGAAAGAGATGATGCGATCTTTGTCGTCGTCGGCTAAATAGGCTCCTACTCGGACCGTTATGCTCGGGTCGGCGGGGTCGATGCCGATTTTGACGATTTCCTCTTTAAGCAGATAGAGTTTCTCAATCAGTCGGGCCACCGTGTTAACGTGCGGGTTAGGCCGGCGAGCTTTGATTTCGTTAACCAGTAGGTCGCGGGCCGCGAGTTGGTCGCCTCGAATCGTGAGTATGCGACCATTGGTTCCGGGGAATTTAATACACTGATGATAGGTGGAAGGGATTGCCTTCATAGAGTAGATCCAAGGGGTTCCGAGGATCACGTTATAAGGCTCGCGAAGATTGATGATTGAGAACTTAACGTGTCTGGTTACCCTTTGAACGGACACATCGAGTTGTATCGTGCCCAACACTGTTTCGGATGACCCATTGAAGCCTGTAAGCGCTCTAGTGGATGGCTTGATTTGACCAGGATCGACGAGCATCTTATCCAAGGTCGCCTTAAAAATTAGATCAACGGAGCTGCTGGTGTCAATGAGTATCTTGGTTACCTCGCAATCTCCGATTCCAAGTTCAACGAGGAGAGGATCGTTATGAGGGACATGGACTCCGGTCAAATCCGCTGCGGAGAAAGTGATATGGGGATCATTCTCTGGGACGGTTGGCCAGTTTTTGGTGGTTGTGGCTTTGAGACGAAATTCCTTGACAGAACAAACCGACTCATCGCAGGGTGGGGAACCCCCCCCCCCATGATAACGCTCAACCTAGTCTCTTGGATGCCCGACGGGGCGCTACGGTTGTGGCGGAGTTTGTGACGCTTAACTCGAAGGTTGGGGACATTTGAGTTTAAATGACCACAGAGATCCGCGACTTTGGAGTTAAGTTTCGTTCGGAGATCGACATAATCTCGATCCAGTTGCTCCCACAGATCCGAGACTTTTGAATTAAGCGTTGTTCACAGATCAGCAAGGCCATGATCTAGGTGCTCGCGCAGATCCGGGACTTTTGAATTGAGTTGTGCTTGCAGATCAGCAGGGCCGTGATCTAGTTGCTCGCGCAGATCCAGGACTTCTGAATTAAGCGTTGTTCACAGATCGACTTTTTTGCTGGGAGTCGTCTGAGGGCTCTGTGAGTTAAGGCGTGCCTTTCGTTTGAGTGTACTTCGAAGATCTTGGCGAGGTGGTTCCCCGTTTGGGGGCGGCGAGGAAGAAATGGTGAGTATAGTGAATATCTTCCGTCGGGATTAAGTTTTATCGTCGTTGGAGGACGAATGACCGTCTTGACGAGAGGTAGCCGGTTCGGATCGACGTGAGGGCTCTGCGTCTTGCTTGCGCTGTAAATTCTTCTTTTTATCTTTAATTTTTGACCAGCTCTTATTGCTCTTTTGTTGTTTTGACCTAGAGGGCTCGATGTTTGTCTGGACGTTAGAAAAGGCTGCTAGTAAGAGCTCGTGTAATTGCTTGCACTCCTTGGTATCGTGTCCTTTGACCTTTTGGTAGTCGCAGTACTTATTTTCGTCAAAGGTCGTTTGGGGGACGTTTGTTGTGCTGGTTCGCGGAGGGATGGCTTTCCTGGACGACTACCGCGGTTCCGGAGGGCTCGTCTCCCACGACAGTGTAGATGACGGATTTTTTCTTGTCGCCTCTGCCGTAAGGCGCGTGTTGTCTTGGATTAAGAGGCGTGTCTGCTGGTTTTGTAGTCGTCTGCTTGACTGTATTTTGCTTCGTGTAGAATGCGCGTTTATCTTCCTCGAGCATAATGAAGTTTTTGGCGCGATGAAGAGCATCCTGCAGGGATACAGTGGGGTGAGAGTAGAGGTTTTTGCAGAACTCGGAGTTGATCCACAGCGTATGTCGTAGGGCTTCGACAACGGTTTTTTCGTTAACGTGGACTCGCGATACGACTTGCTTGAAGTGTTCCATATAATCTTTTAGGCTTTTGGAGGAACCTTGGGACATCTTCCACAAGTCGGAGATGGAAGCTCAGTCACGGGTGAACATGACGTAGTGTTTTAGGAAGGCGGCGGATAGGTCGTGGAAGTTGTCGATAGACCCTTCGGCGAGCCTAGAGAACCATGTCAGAGCCGGTCCAGAGAGACTTTTGACGAAGAGCTGGCAAGAGACAGCATTCTTTTCTTCGTCTCTAAACTGGGTGCGGGCGACAACGATGTTGAAAGTCGTCATATGGTCAGTGGGTCCGAATCACCGTTGTACGGATGGATTCAGAGCAGGGTAGCTTCAAGGACTCGTTCGATTTCCGGAGCCAGACTAGTCACGCGGTGTATTTTGGAGTCTATGTCCCGGAGTGAGTGTTGAAGCTGGGCTATTTGTCGGCTCGCCGTGGGATCTGAGGGGTCAGACGCTAGATCTGGACCGATGGCTGCCTGCTCTGTTGGCGCTGTTGTAACAGTGGTTGCTTGATCGGGAGCGCCGGTAAGAGCGTTGACGGAGAACAGCTGGCGGTGAACGGTAGGTGGGTTGCTCGTGGTCCCAAGAGGAGGGGACATGGCAGCGGCGAGGATGTCGAGGCGTTCATTAGTCGCCTTTTGTATCTCGTCTTGTTGGGCGAAACGGGCCAAGATGGTGTCCATGATTTAGGTCATGGTTGGTGCGGCGGCGACGGGCGCTGGTCGCTCGTCGGTGCTCATTGTTTAAGTCGGAACGTTACTCCGGCGAGGGCCCACGGTGGGCGCCAAAAGTTAGATCTGATTTGGTCGGATGAGTTTAACAAAGATCTAGTTCGATTTGTGGGTTTGCAGTGAAGACGTTTTGTGACTTAAAACTGACTTTTTCTTCTATTAAATGGTTAATAAAGATTTGTTTGAGTTTACATTATTATGTTCTTCTTAGATCTCGAAAAAAACTGCCTTTTAGATCTCGAAAAAAACTGCCCCTTTACTGTGCCCTCTCCTCTATTTTATAACTCCTCTTGAGTCATGTTCGCCCTAGTTCGTGCTTCACTTCCTGATGGGATGGGATTTTTCGTGGGCCGACCAACAGCTCGATGCAGTCTACAACGGACTCGGCTTAGACAACTCGCGACGCTGAGCTCACATCATGCTGCAGGTGTTTGGTTCGTACGACCAACTCTCTATCGGCTTGGGGCCAAGCCGTCGTTCCTTGCCCGCTATCGGCTTACGCGCTTTTCCTGATGCTCAAGCTCTAGGGCTGACTTTTCACCCGATGGGCCTAGAGGAGGGATGTAATCCATCTCCAACATACCTTCTCTCTTGGTTTCCTCCGACTGATTTCACCATTTCGTCGACTCCGACTGCTTCCATAGAGCCGAATGTTAGTGTA
>CAJHQQ010001645.1:0-88002 GCA_905132885.1 Moricandia moricandioides
GTTGCTTTCCATTTGATTGAATTTAGGGTACGGTTTTGTATTTGAAATCAAGTTTTGAGTTATTTTTAGCAATTTCTCCATTTTAATATTCAGATTTGTCTAAATTTTTTAAATTTTAAATTCAGTATTGCATAAACTTTTTATGGTGGTAGATATTAATAAATGAAAGATGTATAAATATTTCTTGATTAGTTTGGTACTTTTGAAACTTATGTTATTACTGAGTTTGTTTGGAAACAAATACATATCACTTTGAGATTATATATTGCATGTAACATTGTTTAGATTTTTTAGCGATTGATGTAAGTTAGTTCTTAGATTATTAGTTTTTTTAATTGAATTGAATAAACTGAAAATAAAAAATCAAATAATTTAATTAGAATTTTGAGATATTAGGATATGTCAATAGTAAATAATTAAATTAAATTTTATTTTAGTACATAGTCAATTTATAAAACTTAGTTAAGGTGATATAATTACAAAATTTAGTTAGAAAGTACAATAGAAATATATTTAAATTAAAAAAATGTAGAAATCTTTTAAATTTAAGATTCAATCGTTATACAGACGCGTACTACAAAAGAGTTTATTTTAAACTTCCATTATATAATTTTTATTTAGATGTAAAAATTTAAAAAATGATTACCTTTACAAATAAATACCTCTCCCATCAAAAACTTTATCAAATCTTCAAACAACTATTTTAAGCTTACAATAATTAATTTCTCAATCTATTTTTAGCACGTAAATATTTAATATATATTTGTACTATATAAAATTTATACTTTGTTTTAAAATACAATAAGATGATTCTTTATTTTAATGTTGAAAGATGTAAAAGTGTCTAATTGAGACTCTTTTACTAAATTTACTTGGTTTTAAATCGACTTTTAGGAATTTACCTCATTACACAAATTGATTTTTTATTACTGGTGTGTTAATAATATATTTCTGATATAATATTTTATTCTTTAATATTAATTGTTTGATAAGCATACCAATCAAATTATAAAGATTTTCTAAGAAAATCTAGTGATTATTATTGTCTCCTTTGTATAATATCATTGGCGTATTTGGCAACTTACTGTAATTAAATCTCTTTTTTGAACGCTAATTAAAATAAATATTAAATAAAAATCATTAATCAGTCAAATTATAATAATTTTCTCAATTCTCATATATGAATGACACTAAAAAAAATTATTTAATTACTTCTCAATTAATATATATTAAGAGTTACTTTATGTGTCGTTTAATGAATATATTTCTGAATATAACTTTATTCCTTATATTAGTTAGTTTGATAATCAACCAATCAAAGTATAAAAAATCTAAGATAACTAACTGATTATCATTATCTCTTATGTATAATATATATTGGTTATTTGAGCAAGTAATATTGATTAGTTTAAAAATTCCTTTGAACCTGATTAAACATATATATAAAATTGAAAAAAGCATCATGCAGCCACTCAAATTATAACAATTTTTCAAACTCTTTATATAAGTGACACCTAGGCTCGATATCGCTTATTGACTTCTCAACTTAATATATAAAATAGGAAGTTGGGTAAGTTTGGCTAGAAAAAGAATCTAACAAAATAATGACTTATGGTAATTAATCAATAGTTATTATTTAGTGGCACATGTGTTATATTATTCTTTATATTAATTGGTGATAAGCAACCACTCAAATGTATAAGAGTTTTTCTAAGCAAAAACTAGCTTGATTAATTTTATCTCTTGTGTCTAATATTATTGGGTATTTGCACTAACATAGATAGTTTAAATTATTCTTTTTGAACCTAATTAAAATAAATAAAATAAAGAATCATAATCACTCAAATTATAATATTTTTCTCAACTCTCTATATGAATGACACTTATATGCAAAATTATTTAATTTACTTCGCATGTAATATATATTTAAAACTACTTGTTAGGTGTTTAAATAATATACTTTCTGATATAACTTTTATATCTTATATAGTTAGTTGATATCAACCAATCAAAGTATACATTCTAAGAATAACTAACTGATTATCATTATCTCTTATGTATAATATATAAGAGAAGAATTACTCAAAACGGGAACCTAAAATTTCAAGTCAAACTATAAAGTGTACCCATTTTTAGTCAATGCAAAATCGCAACCTACATGGGCTGATAAAATATACTATTTAGACCCTTATGACCAAAGCAAAAAAAACAGAAGTGTATTTTACGTTCTATCCTTGTTAGTCTACATGTTAACAGAAAGAAGTCTACATCGATGTAGACCTCGTACGAAGTCTATTCATTCAGTAGACTTTGTTATGTGAGTCATATACCATAATTTTATCTAATAATTTAATTTTAAAAATATATAATAAATAATTGTGTAATATGTTTTAGCTAGATCATTAATATAATGATGAATATGAAGTAAAGAAAATAAAATTTTATATAATTAAACATTTTTAAGGAACATATACTAATTTGTAACTATGTCTTAAACAATGTTCCAAGGTAGTACACATAGTTGTAACATGTTATACCTTTTGTAGTAGATTTGGGATAGGGTTAGATTTTATGATTTGATTTTTTTGGTTTTATTGAGCTTAAATGTGCTTATTAATGTTTAGTGGTTGCATTGTATAATTGTGATATTTGAAACAATAATTGAAACTGTTTGATGATCAAACAAAAAATTTAGGGTTTGAGATTTGTGTTTAGGGGTTCGATAGACATATAAAAAGTCTACATATATGTAGACCTTTGTTTGAGTCTATTTGTATGTGGTGTTTAGAAAAAACTCCTAAAATTTAAATTAAATTTAATATATTTATAAAGAAAAGAAATTAAATCATATATTATGACTATAAATTAAAATTAAATAATTAAACATATTTAGTATCATATATAAATTTTATAAAAATAAAAGAAAAAAGATAAAAATCGTTGTGAGACTTTCTAAGAGAATCTACACACAAGTTTAACCTAACCGGATTTAACCAATATAATTGATGATCAAACAGAAACATTTAGGGTTTGATATTTGTGGATCTAGGGGTCGTAGACATTATTATAGCAGTCTACATATATGTAACCTTTTTCAGGCTATCATATTGGTGTTTAGAAGAAAACTCATAAATTTAAATTAAATTAAATTTAAATATTTATATATAAAGTCATATATTATGACATATAAAATTATATTAAAAATATTAAACATATTTAGTAAATCATATATTAAATTTTAAAAATAAAGGGAAAAAGATAAAAATCGTTGTAGACTTTCTAAGAGTCCACAATTTAACCTAACGCGGATTTAACAAACTAATGCGAATTAAACCAAGCCTTCTTTAACCTAACCAGAAAAGTTACCCAGTATATAAATAAGATCTCTAAGCTTTTCGGAGTTACTAAACTTCGCAGTTCGTCTCTCTAGACGATTTCCGCGAGATTTCTGGCGAACTCGATCCACGCAGTTTCCCATCCGCTCTGTCTCTTGTCCACTCCATCACTCTTGGTAAGTTAAATGTCTCTGCTTTACCTCTCTGTCGATAAAAAGTGACCACCTTTACCTTTTTCTCTTTTCAGATCTGAGCCGGTGACTTCTAAGGAACAATGCTTCTCGTCCAAATCTATGCTTTCGTCAGTATCATGGCTTTCTAACTTCATCTCTTTGTCATCTCTCTTGTCCTAGCCGGCAAGGGATTGTACTTCATCTTTCTGATGTACGTCTCTCTGTCATCTCTATCTCCCGTTTAACTAATAACCTAACAAGCTCATCCTTGTTTACTAACCTTTTAGTTTCTTTTGATTCAGATCTGAGTCGGCCAGTCTTAGATCCATTTCTCTAACGAGCAGTGCATCCTCTCTAATCCATTCTCTGCTTCCGATCAGTCTACTTCATTTTGAAGTGTAGACTGAAGTTTTGAATTGTAGACTGGAAGTTTTGAATTTGTAGACTGAAGTTTGGAATTTGTAGACTGATATTTTGAATTTGTAGACTGATATTTTAATTTGTAAGATTTCTCATGTAAACTGATGTTTTGAATTTGTAGTATACTGATGTTTGAATTCTTATAGGCTTCTGTCGTGTAGGCTTCATTATTAAATCGTAGACTCGTCGTGTAGACTTCCACTTGTATAATTCTTTCGTTTGTGTCTTTTTGGTTGCATGTTACAGAGTGGAGTAGCTTGATTTCCTATCGAGGTTGTATAGTCTAGGGAGAGCTCAAGAACTATGAGTAACAGACGGTTGTATCAGACTTTGTATCAGACATATGTGTTGCTAACAAACTTATGTAAATTTTTGCGCTTGCAGCCATACTTAGTATTAGTCTTGCTTTTTACAGAAGACTTTTACAGAAGTCTGGTACTTGGACTATCTATCAAAATATCATCCTTTTGTATCAGTATAGTACTCTTCTTTCATGAGATTTTAACTCATATTCGACCTAAAAGTACAACTCCAAATACAGAATTCAGAGATTTACAGATTAGGCTCCTCTATAAGAGACTTTAAAAAAGAAGTGCTAAACTTTATATTCAAGAGACTAACACGTTGTATATGCACGACAGAAAGTGAACATTGAGAACTCAAAGTAATAGAGAAATTAAGACCTCTACGATTTCAACAAAGTCTCATCTATAAGACAACATCGAAAGCGACAATACAACTGATAAGTCCAATAGCATAGACATAAGACAAGCAGTCCAAGGAGCAATAATGTACGAGCGCGAGTCCAAAAGCAATAATCAGCAATTGATGTAGTTCAACACATGAAGAGGTACGACATAGACGACAGAGCATCCAGAGCAGTAGGACAGACACTGCGTTTAACCGTGGATGTGCTATGGACAGTTTTGGATGGTCGACTGCGGTTGTTTGGCACTGTGGACAATTAACGAGTAGACTCTACTGAATGACGTCTACAATTGTTACCTAAGCAATATAGCAAAGATCAAAAGTATTATACTTCATAATACTATAGACAATCTAGTGCAAAATCACTCAAACCCATTAGGAATTAACTATTATACACTTTTCAACAAAAAAAATCGTGAAAAAATTAATGCATAATACACAAATTTAACTTTAATGTATATTTTGAAATAGACTCAATGTCATTCTACAAGGTGGTAGACCTTTCTTTTCAGTTTACATCAGTAGACGGTCAGATAGGTCTACTCTTTGGGTTAGTTTTTGCAATTGACCATTTTACAAGTTACTTTTTATAGTTGAAAAAAAAATGTGATTTTATATAAGTAGACTTCATTTTCAGTCTACAACTTTAAAAATGTTAGTTTTCGCTATTGACCAGAATTTTCCAGGATTTGACTTTCAGAAGTAGACTTAATATATAGTCTACATGTTTTAATTTTTTTGAATGAGGTTAGTTTTGCAATTGACTATGTTTGACTTTCTAGGGATAGACTGAAAGGAACGTCTACAGAGTTGCAGACTTCGCAAGAAGTCTACTCTCATATTCGACGAGTCAGTTTTGCATTTGACCAAAATAAAAAAATAAACTTCATGCGTAGTCTACTTTTTTTTCTGAAAGAGAAGACTGCATATGAAGTCTACATTTAAAAATAATAATAATTAATTTTAAAAAGTTTTAGTCAAACACAAAACTAACATTTTCAACGCAGTCAAAGTTTTGGTCAAATGCAAAACTGACCTTAAGTAAACTTCTTCGGCAGTTTACACTTCGTAGACTTACGTTGAAGTCTGGTTATGAAAAGTCAAAAGTTCAGTCAAATGCAAAACTAACCTCTTTTGCGTAGTCGTCTTTGTAGGTGTACGTAGTTTTTTTGTTTTTGTTGTCAAAGGTTAAGATGCAGACTGTTGTGGAAGACTACGTTACCAAAAAAAAATCCGTTTAGTCAATTGCAAAACTGACATGTGCGTTGACAAATAGACTGCATTGTACGTCTACACAAGGGCGTTAGATCTATAAAAACAGTCTATTATCGGCGACACACGATATGAGAAACGACGTAAATCATGTAAATAGTTACCTTTTGCGGTGTGGAGCTCGTTGTTTCCAGCTTTTCAACGGTCTAAAACTTCAATAATAACCAAGAAAAGGCCATTTTGACGCGATTCACGAAGTGAAATAACATGAAATTATGAAGTTTGTGATGTATGAAAATGAAGGTAAGAGAGAGATTTTAGAGAGGAAAGATGTAGAGAAAATGAGAGGAATATGAAAATTGCTTGTTTAGAATGAGAAAAAAGTTGGTTGATAATCAACTTCTAGAGCTTTAAGAGATCAAAAATGGTGGTCATGTGGTTGAAAAAATTGATGATGATGGCATATGTGTAATCTAAGAGAATGTGTTAGGTGTATTGGTTTTTTGTATATTTTCAAAATTAACATAAATAACTAAATAATAATGGTAAATTTGTAATAGTTCAAAAATCTAAGAATATTAAATGGAAAAATCATTGATGAATAGTACTACAAAAAAAAGTTGGTTTTTTAGGGTTTTGACTTGAACTATTTGTAGGTTGTTTTTTGAAAAATCTCACCATATATAGTAATTGGGTTATTTGAGCAAGTATATTGAATAGTTTGTTAAAATTCCTTTTTGAACTCATTAAAGATAGAAGTAAAAATGAAAAAGTCCCATTGGCCAAGTTCAAATTATACAATTTTTCTAACTTTTTATATAAGTGACACCAAAGCAGAGTATCGGCTTAATTAACTTCTCAATTAATATATATAATAGGAAGTTTGGGTAAGTTTGGCTAGAGAAAGAGAATCTAACAAAATAATGACTGATGGTTATTAATCAGTTATTAATTTAGTGGCACATGTTTTATTATTATAATTTCTAACAGATATATTTAAAAATTAATTTAATTTTTAATAATATAGATGATTAAGCTACATTTATTTATTACTATATCATAAAAAGCACGTGAAAGTTTAAAAAACAATAGCATCAATAATAGTCTATCGCGCTTTCTCTCCCTCCATTCCCAAAATATACATATATATACATTAATCCCTTATATATAATTGATAAGCATTGCAATATTTTGTAATCACGTATCTATCACCAGGATTAATTTATAGAATCCTTAAAAAATAAGTTGGTTCATCTAAACAAATATTATGATTTATATTTAAACTAACATCAAATTAATTAGTAGTGTACAAAATGAAAATTCTCCATTCTTTCCTTAAATAAAACTTACAGAAATTTTCTTAATATGATTAATATATTATATATATATATAATATATATAATCAATGATTTAAATAATAAAGATTTGATAAACAAATTTTATATCTTTCGTTCGTTTTTGTTTAGTTTTATTATTAAAAAATAAACAATCATATTAACCATATGATAAAAAATAGATTTTTCGTATATGTTATATTAAAAAAATAAACCATTATAAATTACGAAAACTGTTAAAAGTTTCACATTTTAAAAATTTGTGATCCATATACTTGAAATAGCAGAAGCGAACTTGAGAAAAGCTGAGGGCATTTGGACTTTTTATGTTATAGTATAATGATCATAAAACTATATGAATATGAAATCTCATTTAATAAATATTCAGACTATATGAATATGAAATATCAATTAATCTCATTAAATTAAACTATACGTCATATAAAAATACATATATATTTTAATTTTAGAATTTGCATTGAAAAAATATTGAGACATTAATATTTGTACTTTGAAATTTGCATTGAATTTTAAAAAAAAAACGATTACAAACTAATAAAACTACTAAAACTCACATTAAATTTTCTGTAATTAATGGTTTAAACTTTTTTTGTTACAGCAAATATAGAAACGTTAATTAAATCATATGAGTATCAAGTATTGATTAAATAAATATTTATATTAAAATATTATATATCTATTTAAGTAGCATTTAAATTTTAATTTATACCATACATAATAAATAAAATGATGTTTTTAATTTAATTACCAATAAAAATTAGTGTAAATGATGGTTGTTTTGATTACGTGATTACTCCAGTTTAATTATACACATAATAGTTATTCGCTTCTCTATTATTTAATATATTTATTATTTTAAAATACACAAATAAACCTAAAATAAATAATAATAATAAATTAATAATATAATAATAATAATAATAATAAATAATAATAATAATGAATAATAATAATAATAATATACGTAAAACTAATTTTTATACATAGTATTCATTTCGCGCAAGGCACAAATCTTAACCTAGTACTATAATTATAAATAAAGCTATATTTCATTTGTTTCCCACCCAATAAATCTCAACAATATGAAGATTGTATTTCGTAAGAGTTCCGTTATTTTAAATTTGGTTATTTCGGTTCTTCAAATATTGGCGTAAATGTTCAAGCCTGGTCTCTCTTGAAACGCTTAATTAGTCAGACAACTGTCATGAACAAAGACCATAAAATACTATACATGGACAAGTTGACTTTTGTGGTCAAAGTACGATAAATAAAATGTAAAAAACTACAATTGGCTTGCTGTTACTAAGGCTTAGATCAATGAGCGGCTAGAGAGCACAAGACTTCCCGAACTGATTCTGTGCCTTAGCTTCCACGTTTCATTTAGAATATCCGCAGCGTTAGGTCGTTTCAGATATTCCGACACATCTATCTTCAGTCTGCTTATGGGACTCACAGCCTTTGTAGCCGACTCATATGGGCTCCAGCTTCCTCTGCTACTTATGGTACCATTGCTCGTCCCTTTCCCACTCGATGCATCCTATCAACACAACATTCAACTCAGAGAAACTTTCAACGTACTAATCCAACAATAGTTTACTCGTAAGCAGCACTGTATGTGCAAAAGAAATCATTATTACCTGAGCTGGATCAGATTCCCAGACAAGAGGTTTTGCATTTGGCGTGTGGGGTGACTTGTTAAGGCATGTCAGTGCAGCAGAGGTATCGTCTGGCGTTTCCCATTGCAACCAAGGAAGCATAACACCGTCCATTTCAACAGGAACACTCTTTGGAACAGTGGTGCTTTGAGAGCTTTGTGATTTGATCAACCCAAAAACTTGAACTACTTTCGCTCTTCTCATCTTCAAATGATGAAAAGTCAGTGTCTTCTATGTTCGAAATGAATTCGTCGATGAATTGCTCTGCTTCATCTGTCAAAGACATGGACAACCTCCTGCTCCGGTCCTTGCTCCTCTGTGATAAAACAAAAAGATGATACAAAAAAAAACAAAAATCTAACCATAAGTTGAACTCTTGGACTGAGAATTGTAATGCTTACCTTCCGCATCCTTGAGGGCTTTTCATCAGTTTCAGAGCTATTTTCAGTGAGCAAGTCTTTCAAGTTCATAGAGAGCTCTCTACTACGCTGCTCCTCCAACATTATCTCAGCCAACAAATCTCGTTTGCGCTCCCCAGACTGCCAATTCAAGGGGTGAAGATGTGTTGTGTGTTTGGTCGTTGATTCCTCATTGAAAGAAGCTAACAAATATATGCACAAAGAGAAGTTGTACCTCTTGCAATTTTGTTGCATAACCTTTCGTAAATGTGGAGATAGCATGGTGATCATCATGTGATTTTCGCTGGGAACCATAATCAGAGTGCCCCAAAGATTCTCTTTTCTTAGGTGTTACCTGTATTAACATCATTCATTACAAGACGAGAATCATGTTTCCAAGGAAAGTAGCCAATACATCAATTAACAGTCAACGACATTGCTCAACTTCTGTCATCAATTCTCATAAATCATTCTGAATATATTTCACTCAGATTTTCTCACGTTAAAAGCAACATTCAGAAAGATCTGCCCTTTTAAGAGGCCTGGATTGGTTTCGAACAGAGAGTGGTCACTCATATAGTATAACAAAGCTAATGAAAGACAAATGATTATTATTGTTGAATACCCACAAACCTTATTTTGGGCATATACTGTCCGAATTATCCTCTCAGTTCCATGCTTGCTCGAGCTGGACTCCTTTCCTTCATCATCTGTGACTGCAGAAGAATGGCTCTGTAACATCACAAACAATCCCACCCCCCAAATCAGTAACCAAAAAACAAAACATTTTCAGCACAAAATCATACATAGTACTTAACCAAGCCTTAAGAGAATCGATAGCAAAACAAGTGCATAGTATTCTTAGACTTACAGAGTATCCATCATGATATCTGATTGGATTCTGGCTAAGAGACCTCCTAGGACCTTGTCTATGATCCGAAGCTGCAGGTTTACCAGACCCACCATTTACACTCTTTCCATTCATGACACTCTTCTTCACGTACCTTGAATTGCTTGAATGCTGCTTTTGATCTCCATCACTCTGCAAATATAATGTATAGCATGTCTATTCACAATACACAGAAATACAAATCATTGCGCATATAAACAAGCCAAATACATACAACAGTGAAAATGCTCATACGCTGCTCCTACTATTCTTCGTAACTGTTACTACGAAACATAGATATGTATAACAAGTATGGTCCTGTTACTACAAATTTGTCACATAACTACAGCAGAAAAATCGTTATGGAATGATAATTATAGCTTCATCCTACAAAAAGTTCACTTTATAACTAAAAAGTTGAAAAGTTCCTCATAACACAAGAGGGCCCAGAGATAAACTATACTATAAGATATCAACCGCAAAAATCAAACGATTTTATACAAAAAAAATAAAAATAAATAACTTGTGTGTGTTTACCTCGGAATTGTCAATCCGGCGGCGGAGAACAGAAAGCGAGCGTCCGCCGCCGCGAATTCTCCTTTTCCCCGATCTGCCCCAATTGCCCTACCCCTATTCTCGCCGGAATTAACCCTGTCCCCGCGGTTGTCTAGACACCGACCGTCGCCGGACTGCTTCCCGGATCTACACCACCACTCTTACCGGTAACATCTCTCGTCGACGGATTTCTAGACAACGACCTCCGCCGTCTCGAGCTTTCAGTATCCGCATCTAACCTCCGTAAGCCACCGCTACCACTAGAAGAAACCCTAGATACAGACCTCCCGCGCCTCTGAGAATGCGTGAGCTCTCCTACTCCTACTCCTCCGCCGCTGGACTTCCTCGGAGCCAGATCGTCCTCTTTCGCTGCTGCTAATCCCGCTCTCGCTGGAGAAGGACTCGAAAAACTCGACGGCTAAGTCATCGAGGCTGATCTCGGCGATTCCAGAGACCTCTCACGGTGTTTACGAATTTGCCCTTTCTCATCGGAGTCAGTTCGGGTTCTGGATCCGGGGTACGGTGGGAGAAACGGCTCAAGCTCCGGTACCTCCTGGGGATAGACCTCCGTGTTGAATGAGAAAAGAGGAGTCGTCGCCGCTCTCTGAAGATTTACCAAGTGTCGTTGTTCCGCTTGGAAGTCGCCATGGAGGAGGACTAACTGTAGGAAAGAGGAGCGGATGATTCGACATTTTTGAATTTTGTTGAGCTTGTTCGAGGAATCATATGCATATGCTCACATTAATTCAATTTTGACTTTCAATCAATTCGAATTTCAAATAATATCCATTTTTATTTTATTTTATTATCTTATTTATTGATCATAGCTTATTTTCGATAATATAAATTTTGTCTACTTATTTATGAAACAATAAACATTCAACATGAAGAAATATATAACACAACTTTTCATGATCACATTTACATCTTACATAAATATATAATATGCAGTGTTATTATATACGTGAAATAATAAATATAGAATACTTAAAATGAAATGCATATATAAATTATAAAAAATAAATAAAATTAATGTCAGTGATAAAATTAACATTAAAATGGTAATACATCTAAAATATATAATGATCAAATAAAAAACATAAATCAGTAGGTATGTATATAAACCAATTACATCTCAATGCCACTAAATAATAACTACCCATAACTTTAAGCATGATATCTTTCTTAATTTAATAATTAATTTGTTAATTGAATGCACAACAAATTCATAATAAATTTCAAATTTAATAAGTGTGTCACAATTCCAAAATCAATATACTTATGATCTTTTAAATAATGTGAAATCGTTACAAACACATCTAACAAAAATATCTATTCTATTAAAAGTGAGATCATGACTCATTTCATGTGTGATTTTTTTATTTGGACAATCACTAGAAAAAATTAATTAAATGTGTTTCATTAAAACTAATGATAAATATTTGTAACTATTTTAATCATAACTGATTTTGACCCGCGCTTACAAAGTGGCGTTTTGAATTTTTATTTTTAAAATTATTTATAATATTTGTAAACCAACAGTTTTAAAATTTTTTAGGTTCCTACATCAACTTACCTGGACCTTGAATGCATCTACTCGACACCGTCCGTATATTCATATACAACATTTGAACCTCAACATTCAGAAAGACCGAATTGTAGTCGATGTACTTAGATGACCATTGACTAACACCCGCATGAGTGTTATAGTAAATTGTAATATAATACTATATAATTGTTTTGGTTTTATATGTGTTTTATATATGTTTGAAATTGTTCAATATTTATTATTGTTTGATCTATTAGAAAATAAATTTATGTAATATTCAATTATTTCATATAAATACTATTTTTTTATTTTAGATTTTTGTTGAAATAAGAAAAAATGTATAACTAACAATTAATATGGTTGTCTAACACAGAAATATATGATTTAAAATATAAGAATAAGTGAATATCTCAATTTTAGCAATTTATTACGTTTTGTTCATATATGAAAACCTCTAGATTTTAGTTTCAATTGATTGATGGATTTCTTTTATTTTGTGGGTTGTAATTTGGAAATAAAAAATATTGTTAACGTAAGGGCTAGATTTTTGGATCTATCTTGTTAATATTATGTTTGTGTTTTTGAATTTATTGGTTAGATAAAAAATTATTAAGTCAGCCCCGTAAATAAAATTTCTTTTAAATTATTCAATGCACAGAATGGTAAATAAGAAGAAAAAATAAGGGTGAAGTTTTATGGGTACTACAGTTTTAATAGATAGGATTTATTGTAAATGTAAAAGCTAAATTTGTAAATAAAAGAAATTATTTTTAATACTGCTATCTATGTATCCAAACAATCTTCACTATCCATGTTTCCAAACAAAATCCTAAAGTACTTCTACTTTAATAAGATAGATATCTTTTGATATCTTTTTATTTTAAATATAATATATATAATTATAAAAAATCTTCTTTGAAAAAGATTTTAGCAAGATCTCAACATTAAAATTATGTAACTATTTAATTAATTTCGAATTATATAAAATATAATTAGAGATTAATATACATTCAATTATATTTTATAAAATGAAAAATAAAAATCTCTGTACTTTTATAAAATGAAAAATAAAATTAATATACTTATATATATACAATAATATATCATCTAAATAAAACATAAATTTTGCTACGTAATCTAACTTTAAATTCAGATCAAAATTTAGTAGATTTAATATAAAATAATTTTAAATATGATTTTTCATATATATTTTAATTTATTTAGTATCAAATTCAAATCGAATAAAATAAAATATAAATGTAACTATAAGTATTTGTTTGTAATAGTTATATAAATTTAAATATATGACTAATGTTAAGTTATACTACAAAGTTTATGTTTATCTATAGCATAACTTTATCATTACTTATTATACATTTACGGTGGTTATATTATTGATCGTAATTGTATATACATTTCGAGTTTATGTACTACCTTATTATTGTCATCGAACGCGTTTTCTTTTCTATACTAAAAGTTTTAGTTTATATATATACATTATACAATAACTTATATGAATTTTGTGTTTATATACTATCTAATCTTATAATATGCTTTAGTGGTGGCTTATATTATTAAATTCCTCATAAATTTTTGAGTTTTGTAGAAAAATTTATGTGTTACAAAATTATAGATATAACAATACTATTTTACACATAAATATTCTATTTTAATCTTAAAAGTTGGAAATATATAAAATAAAATTGCACCTATAGTGGATACGATGATGGAAGAATTTTTGGCACTATATACAATAATATATTATCTAGAATAACATAAAAGAATTTCTTGCTAAAAGTAAGATCTAACTTTACAGTCCTCACAGTAGAATTTAGTATTACCAACTTAATATATAAAATATTAAATATGACTTTTAACGTATATATTATTTTATTAATAAAATATTCAAATCCAATAAAATAATATATAATAAAAAAAAAAAATCATGATATTAACATATAAACATAATTATATATATATATATATATTATATATATAAACATTAAAATTTTGTTAAATGATAATCTAACTTTGAAATTCAAATTCAAAATTTTAATATAATTTAGATATAAATATATTTTTCATGTATATGTTAACATGTATACTATAAAAATTATTTGTTTGTAATAGTTTATCTAAACATTTAAATATATGACTAATGTACTAATGATGTAAAACAAATATCTATGTAATAAATATAAAAACAAACCCTGTGCGGTTGTGCGGGTCAAATTCTAGTTACATTATTACATCGAGTAAAATCAATAGTTAAATAAACTAACATGAAAATATTAAATAAATATAAAATACATATTACATATATATAAAAATATTATTATATAGATATCCGCACGCGCAGATCAAGATGAGAGAAATAAAAATTTATTTAATTTATAATAAGTTAAAAAAAATTATCTATCTTATTTAAACTAATATTTTATTTGACATAAATATTTTATTTTTGAAAAAAAATCATTAAATATACATAAACATACTAATTGATGTATAAAATAAAAAAATACATCAAAAATGTTTAATTTAATTAAAAATATTAATTGACAAAATATTATATATAAATATCAGTTTGTTTAGCATTTAATATTCAATCAACTAATATGATGAATCACAAGAAGACAGATAAGGAAAAATCTAGATACGATCTATTATAAATACTCCATATGATAGACGGCAAACTTGGAAGACAACTCTCATGTCCATAAACAGTAGTCTGTGTAGCAACATTTGTATTTTATTGTTCGTTGTGAATAATTTTATTTATTCTTTTAAAACTAACACATGTACGGTGTTTTGATCAGACCAACGCATCTAGTGTAAGTTTATTTAATTTTAATTTCTCAAATCAATTCAACTTTTTGCAGATTCCACTATTAAAACAATGAATCAAATCTTCACAGTAACAAAATCTGCTTTTTAGATTTATGATATTAGTGCAACACGATCCTCAAAACGAAGTCTTGGTTAAAACATCATTCCCAAAGTTATAACATCAGATTAACGACAGAAATGGGAAAAAATGTATTTGCAAAATGAACACAAATTAGAGTTGATTTTTTATATCTACAGTAATTGTGAATCTCAAATATTTTGATGAGTTTTTTAACATGCAATTTGTATAAAGTAATATTTGTCTTTTTGTAGACTTAATAGTGCAAGTTTTGGGCTAAGAACGATTTAGCTTACTATTAAAGTACTGAAACTCAGACTAGTCGTGTCAAACTTCTTAGGTGTCGAATGTTTTATTGTCTTTTTCAGGTCAATCTTTTTATCATCTGATGTTATATCACCAGGTTTATATATGAATGACTAGCCCCTTGAAGTCTAAAGAAGTCTTTGCAGTGTTGTACTGCATTTTCGGATTCATGAGATCAAGGAACTTGGAGCGAAGAAAAGAGCAAAATTGTTGTAGTGTTACATTATAGTTGATATCGGGGATCATTCTAGCTCTATTGATTGTAACACATGCAGTGTGATGTACTTAGTGGATGAGAACAATATGAACCGACAATGAATCAATCACCAGCTAACAAGGACGTTTTATTAAGTTGATGGTTTCCCCCATTATTCATATAATTGTCATGATCAGAGATTTTAGCGATAGGAGATTATTGTATACTGATCGATTTGAGAAGATTTCATTATGTGGTTTAAAAGGACGAGAAGGAATTTTTCAAAAATGAATCAGGATTTAACAAAACAGATTTTGACCCCACAGTTAAAATCACATGATTTATTTGGCTGGTTTTCATAAAAAATATATCAATAAAGATATAACTACTTAATATATATTTAATATGGTATTCTCTCGTGTACATGACTTGTGTGGATAAAATTTAAGATTAGTTATTTGTTTGGTGAACTAACTTAACATTAGATATATTATATGTCCGGTTTTGACCGCGTTATGATACAAGATCATAATTTCTACGAACTTATCTCGTACTCTATTGTGAATCATATCATTCGTAAATTTATAGTGTCTTGCATTGTTTCAGATATTTATATCTCTAATGTTTTAAAATAATAATAAATTATTATGTTCGTTACTCATTTTGTAAGGAGAATACTCAGTGATATTTTAAATATTTTATTTTGTATATGAATATTTATCTATATTAAATCAAATGAAAGATAATTTATAGGGGAATAGGAATATATTTATAGTAAATATGGATCACAAGAAATTAAATCGTGACAAATATAAGGGACCACGTTTTAATAGTGATGATGACCATCATATCTCGTCGCACATTCACACATATATAAAAAGTAGATTAAGTGGTCCCAAATCTGATATTGATTTGGTATTAAGTATGAGTTAGTAGATATTGCTATTAAAATGAGTATTTAGGTAAAAGACTTAATGGTACAAGCATTGTAATTTTTTGTAATGTCAAATACGTTTGTTCTAAAAAGTGTACTTCAATTTATAATACTACAGATATTAGTAGAGTGACGTATAGAAAGTTACTAAGGAGCTCGAGACTACAATATTAATTTTAATTGTACTATACGTCAAGAAAATCGTGGAAACTAGAATATCATATCAGATGTATAGAGTCCGATTTAGTCATGATTTAGTTTAACGGTCATCGATGAATTTCATAGGATGTGTACAGGGTGCAGTCAATTTTATCTTTTATGTACCAACTCATTTTGTAAGGCGATCTGAAAAATAAGGTTTCCTGCTTAATCGCGTAATAATTGGTATACATAGCACTTTTAGCGCACTCGTCGATATGTACGACTTCTAATTCATTTCCCTGTCTTGCATCATTTAGTTCTGAGACTCTACGACGCTCCAAATCTGGTGGAAATGGTGAAGAGAGAGAGGGACAAGATGAAACACTATCTTCAAGTCCCATACGAACCTAGAGCCAGTAGAACTCAAATCCAATCTCCTTACTCTTTAAGACGATGTGAACAATCCATTGTCACGTCTTTGTTTTTAAAAGCACTTAGATTCTCTTCTCAGCTTATTGATTGTATCAAAGTTGCGAGACCACCCCGTGCTCCTTCGACAAACAAGTCATAGCCACTCGATCATGCCTCACATACTTAAGCTATTTGATAATGGCTAGAGACTTAGGTTGGGGCCAATTGTTATATCAAATCTTTAAATCTTAATTATACAGTATTATTATATTTTAAGTTAATTTAATTAATATAAACTTTTTTTGTTTGAATGAGCTCACGTTTTAAACTAGCACTGAACGCATTTGGATTGCATGATAAACATTTAATTAAAATGGTTGGGACATATTTTTGATTTGGTTTGGGTTGGTTCAATTTTAGTGGGGCTTATTGGATTAAGGATTTGAGAGAAATTAAGATTTGAGAAATACAAGGAAACCTCAGATTTGAATAAATCATAAAAAGATTTGTTCATACAAGTATTTATATCTTTCTGCAGATTTAATTTTGGGGTTGTTGATCTTTCTTTTTTAAATTTTATTATTTATTTAAATAATAATGTTTATTCTACATTACTAAAATTGAATATATATTATCGTTTTCATGTAAATATATACATATTATATAAAAAATAAATATTTTCAAATATTTATTAATTTATTTCATTTCACAAAAATATTTTTATTTTAAAAATGTGAAAGAAGATTTTCTGATAAAAAATTCAAAATAGCCATCCTGAGGAGGTAGATATTCCAATTGGTTATTTTCACATGGTAACGTATCATCCAGACTTCCACAAACATCCCAGCTGATGATTTCGGTATCGAAAGAAATTCATAGTTTTCCAGATAGAGATTTGTGAATGTTTGAAGAGAGATGTTATACATAGTCGACTAATCCAATAGCCTTGAATTTCATATGGAATTTGTAAATGTTAAGAATAAGAAAAAAAGAGAAGTGAAAAAAAAAAAAATTCTCTCAAATCCTTGATCCAATAAGACCCCTTTAGTTTGGTTTGCTTTGGTTTCTATAATCACCCCTAATTGATAGCTAGAAATTAAGATAATTCTCTATATATTAAAAAATGAGCATTTTTAATAACTAATCTTTAAAGTGCAATATAATCACAAAATTGTCATTATGCTGATGTGTCAGCATAAGAGGACTTCTCACACTTTATATTAAAAAATTCATATCTTACTAGAGTAAATTACATTTCTGCCATGGACCTTCATTATATATTATTCACATTACTAAGAGCATCTCCAACTCATTGCTATTTTCACCTCTATAATATCATTTAGAGGTTAAATTGTCTAACTCACTTCTATTTCTTCCTCTATAATATAGATCTCTATTTTTTTCCTCTATTTATAGAGGAAGAAGTAGCACTCCTCTATTTTTTACTTTATATTTAGATTGCTATTTTAGATAAATACATTGGAGCAATCTCACCTCTATTATAGAGTTCTTCTATTTTAGAAGTGAAATAAACAAAATTACATTAAAAAATACTATACATTCTTTCCTTAAATAAAAAAATACGGAATTACCTAATATGAATAAAAAATATATGACATTAATGATTCTAAATAGTAAAGATTTTGATAACAATTTTTGTATCCTCCATCTTTTTTTTTATTTTATATTTTAAAGGAAATTAAAACGCCTTTTTTGCAAAAGTAACTCAAAACTTGGAGTCAAACAGAAAACTAACCTTTTTTGTTTGACTCGTTTTTTTTTTGAGATTTTCACCCCACACCTGCATTTTATCTACGAAAATGCCATTAACTTTTTTTTTTTTGGTTTTTCTAAAATGGCTTCTTTACTGTCTCAACCTCATCATCTTCAAGTATTTACAATATTGCCACTACCATGAATAGTTCAACAACCTTGTACTACCTGTTTGGAGCTTTTAATACCCTTTAATGAATAGTTCAACAACGTTGTACGACCTGTTATGAACTAAAAACAACATTTCTTTCACTTTCTCTCCATATTTATCCAAAAAACTCAAGCTTCTGATTCAAAATATTTTACGGTTGACAGAGCCATATTTCTTTCATTTTGACTTACGGTTGTTTCGTTTGAGGTTCTGGGTGGTTGGAGAAGACCATGTGTGCAAACGAAGTCATCTCACCTAGTTTAAGGTACGAATTTGAATTTTTTTCAAGATCTGTTCGCGTAGAAGACTTACTCTTAAGTCATCTGTATGTAGAAGACTTACTGATAAGTCTTCTGGTCAAAACGAAAGACTTAATCTAAGTCGTCCGGCTTTGTTTGTTAAAAAAAAAACTCCAGACGACTATATGTAAGTTGTCTACGAAAAAGGGCTTGTTTTGCATTTGACCGAATCGTGTCAGATCTTTGACTATTGCTGGACGACTTATAATTCAGTCGTCTCTGAGAAAGTTAAAATTTCAATATTTTATTCAAACTAGACGACTTAAACGTAAGTCGTCCTAGGTTAGTTTTGTAATTGAAAAATAAAACTTGAAATTTAACTTTCTCCAGACGACTTAATTGAAAGTCGTCCAGACAGACGACTTTATTTCAAGTCGTCCAGGAAAGCAAAGTCGTCCAGAAGTTTTCCCAAGTTTTCTGGTCAAACCTTGCTTCACCCGGACGACCTTAAATTAAGTCGTCTGTCTGGACGACTTTCAATTAAGTCGTCTGGAGAAAGTTAAATTTCAAGTTTTATTTTTCAATTACAAAACTAACCTAGGACGACTTACGTTTAAGTCGTCTAGTTTGAATAAAATATTGAAATTTTAACTTTCTCAGAGACGACTGAATTATAAGTCGTCCAGCAATAGTCAAAGATCTGACACGATTCGGTCAAATGCAAAACAAGCCCTTTTTCGTAGACAACTTATATATAAGTTGTCTGGAGTTTTTTTTTTAACAAACAAAGCCGGACGACTTAGAATTAAGTCGTCCCATTTAATTTTCAATTGCAAAAGTGACCTCTTTAGACGACTTACCTTTAAGTCTTCTGGACGACTTACTTCTATGTCGTCTGCGGCAATGTTTAGTGAACTTCTTCATTTTCTCTATGTTTACTAATGTGTTTTATTTTGAATATTTGCAGATGATTCATCAGTTACAAGCAGTGTATGGAGAATGGTTGTTGAAAGATTGCCGTTGGGATTTTGTGGTTGATGATCTCAAAGGATCAAGATTGTTTTTATTGAATGAAGATTCAACACATGCTGAACTTGTTGCAATGGCTCAAGAAGATTATAACCTGGACATGAGAACAGTGACTGTGGAGATTAGCTACTCATTACCAGCAGAAATGATGATGGCTCCAGGCAGTCCTCCCATTCATGTTACAAGTGATAGACAAGTTCGAAACTTGCTCGAGATACTCAAAACGCATAGAGTATGTCTTTGTGTATCAAGCCGCAGCAAGGTGGAAACGGTTTCAGAGAAAAGGGAAGAAGCTGGTGAATGGTTTGAAGATGTTGGTGATAATGATGAAGCTGGTGAATGGTTTGAAGATGTTGGTGATAATGATGAAGCTGGTGAATGGGAAGAAGATGTTGGTGATAATGATGAAGCTGATGAATGTTTTGAAGATGTTGGTGATAATGAGTTTGTTGCAGATGAAAATCAAAATGGGGAGGAGGAAAATGGGGAGGAGGATGCTGATAACTCTATTGTTGGTGAAACGGATCAGAATGGTGGGGATTACAGTCTTTATGGAAAGGTTCAAGATGAGGACGAGGAAGATGATGATAATATTTGTTTTGAAGAAATCGAAAAGACATATGGTAAGACAAATGCTATTGAAGGAGGAAAATCGGATGGTACCAGTATCTATGTCAACCAGAGTTTTGTTAGCAAGGATGCACTTCTTTTCAGAGCTGCGGTTGGCAGCAGTGAGGGGTAGGTTTTCTTTCAGAATATACAAATCAACGAAAACTCTCCTTGTGGCAACATGTCGGGTTAGCGGTTGTGGATGGAAGATCAGAGCGAGTGTGAAACATGGGACAAACACGTTTTGGGTAACAAAGTATGTGGAAAAACATTTATGCTAGTGGGAGACCGAATCGCTCAGCGGAGACACTGTACTCCGAAGTATGTTGGTAGTCTTTTCATTGATCGTGTTGGAATCATTGATGGGATAACTCCGCAGCATATCACTGATGCAATGAGGAACATGTTTGGCATGGCGCTTGATTACACCACTTCATACAGAGCACTGTTATATGCACAAACATTGGTGAGAGGATCAGCAGAAGAAGGGTATTCGCGTCTGCCATCATATCTCGAGCAAATCTCCATTGCAAATCCTGATTCTATCACGGCTATAGAACTTGATTCTATGAAAAGATTTAAGTATCTATTTCTCTCTTTTGGAGCTTCTATCAAAGGTTTTAAGTATCAGAGAAGAGTCATTGTGGTGGATGGAACTCACCTAAGTGGAAAGTATGGAGGTGTTATGTTAGTTGCAGCCGCACAAGATGGGAATTTTCAGATATTCCCATTGGCTTTTGGGATTGTGGATGCTGAAGATGATCCTTCTTGGGAATGGTTTTTCACAAAATTGGCTAGTTGTATATCTCATGACAAGCCTCTGGTGATAGTCTCCGACTGGCACGCGGCCATTAAAAGTGCGTGTGATAAGGTGTTTCCTTGGGCAACCCGAGGAATATGTTATTATCACCTTCAAGATAACATTGTCAAAAAGTTTAAAGAGAAACATCTCTTGTACTTGGTGAAAGGGGCTGCTTATGCTCACACGGTTTACAATTTTGACCGGTACATGGCTGAGATACGGAGTGCAAACCCGGAACTTGCAACATATTTGGAGAATGCCGACGCCAGCCTATGGTCAAGGGTTTATTGTAAGGAGAACAGATACAACATAAAAACAAGCAACATCGTTGAATCTATTAATTCCGCACTGAAGCGAGCAAGAGGATTTCCGATTCCGTTCCTACTGGAGTTCATAAGGGAGAAGTTAGGAAAATGGTATTGGAAAAGGAGACAAGATGCTTTGAGTCTCCCAACTCAACATAGCCGGGGTGTTGAATATTTGCTTGCTATTCGAACAGAGATAGCGGATACGATGACGGTCCAACCAATTGATGGATGGCGATTCTTTGTGAAAGGTGGCAAAATGGACTGTGTGGTTGATTTGGAACATGCAAAGTGTGATTGTGGTGTCTATGCAGTGGAGAGAATACCTTGCTCTCATGCTATAGCTGCTGGAACACATGTTGGTTTGCATATCTCCACACTTGTATGTCCAGTGTACTCAAAGAATTATTTGTATGCAGGATACTCAGAGAATATATATCCTATCGTGTCACAACATATTGAGGAATGAGAATGCTTTCCTCCATACGTAAAGCGTGGTGCCGGGGAGACAGAAGAAATCAAGATGGCAATCTTGGTTGGAGCTATCTAGGATGAGAGGACACAAACCCAGGAAGAAAACACAAGGCTTATAGATGCTCAAACTGCAAGGAAACTGGCCATACGAAACAAAAATGTACACAACCAGTTGACTAGTCGTCCAGACGACCTTTTACTAAAGTCGTCCAGACGACCTTTCTACTAAGTCGTCCAGTGTATTTTATATTTAGACGACCTTCTACTAAAGTCGTCCACTGTATTTTATTTTTAGACGACCTTCTACTAAGTCGTCCACTGTATGACATTTTTAGACTACCTTCTACTAAAGTCGTCGCAGTGTATTTTATAAAATTTAGACGACCTTCTACTGAAAGTCGTCCATCTAAAGACCTTCCAGACGACTTAACTGTAAGTCGTCTAGCTGGAAAAACCTTCCAGAGCGACTTAATATAAGTCGTCCAGCTGGAAAACCTTCCAGACGACTTAATATAAGTCGTCCAGCTGGAAAACCTTCCAGACGACTTAACTGTAAGTCGTCCAGCTGAAAAACCTTCCAGACGACTTAACTGTAAGTCGTCCAGCTGAAAAACTTATGTGATTTTTGTTTGTCTTTTGTTGTATTTCTTTTGAGCCTAGAATAAATACAAATCGTTACAAAATCAAGTTTAAATACAAAGACTGAAAGTGAGTCAATTGACTTGATTGTTATTAACAGAGAATGAGTTACAGGGGATTTACAAAGAGAGATTTACAAAGACAAGTTCTAATGCCCACGAACTTTACAGGGGATTTACAAAGACAAGTTCTAATCATACATGCCCACGAACTTATCACCATCCTGGTTTTCTTTCAAATGCAGATCACCAAGCTCTGTAAATAAATCCACCGCAATCTTATCCCTCATATACTTCGCGTTAGACCTAGCAAAGTCTCTTTCGTTAAAGGGGACCCCAAGAGCATGACATTCAATGTACTTTAGAGCGTAGACGCCACAATCACCACTGTTGGCCGTGGGTACATTTCCCTGTCTCTCATATGTGTATGGCTCCAACCCGTACATGACCCGTAGTTCGTCGGTGGCAGCGCACTCAACAAGCAGATAAGGGACCATCTCGAGAAAAGGCTGCATTATCTCATCCCATGCTTCTGCTGCCGTAGCTGAAGGTATGCTGTCCCAGACGACTATGTGCCTCTTAGGGATCGATATCCAAATAGCAACCCAATGAGTGTTGCCCAAGTTCACTGGCGCATAGATATCATCAATGTCCTCCCCCCACACCTTGTTTGATTGGCAAAATGATGGTATTGATCCGTCATAATAATTCCACGCCCCACCAGGTAGCATTCTTCCTAAACCTCTGTGATCGGGTTCCGATGATTTGAATCTCGGATAGTGGTCTCTCCAAGTTTGGGAAAAGTTGTGATCCAGGAAGCACATTCGCTCGCTCCTGAAACCTTGTGGGTTCTCCTGATACCTTTGCCTCAGCAAATTAATCCAAGCATCTATATGCTGCATATAAAATAATACAAGTTAGAAGATACCAGACGACTTATATTTACCAGACGACTTAAACATAAGTCGTCTGGAAAGTCGTCCACGTAGACGACTTATCTTTAAGTCGTCTGGTAAATATAAGTCGTCTGGAAAGTCGTCTACTTGGACGACTTTGTAGATGACTTATATTTACCAGACGACTTAAATATAAGTCGTCTACTTGGACGACTTTGTAGACGACCTATATTTAAGTCCAGACGAAAAAGATACAAGATAAGCAGAAGACTTACGCAGTCTTCCAGCCATGCTTTGGCTGTCCGGAGGGTGTGATACCACCAAGTTGGTGATGTACGCGGTTTGTCTTCCTTCTTAGTGAAATAATGACTGCAAACAAAAAAGCAATCAGTTTTGGTAGACTAAATCAAGCTATTATGGGTAAAGCAATCACTTACGGATCAGTTTTCAACCAATCAGCGAGTTCCTTCAACTTAGGTCTGTTTAGTGGGGGAAATGGATTATAGGCTGCCACTTTATCTTTCTTTTTCTCTGCCGTATAAGGAGATTTCTGCGCGGGAGCAGGTTTCTTCGCTCGTTCACTCCTTGCACGCACAGAAGCATCCAACTTGTCTCTGTATCTAGCAGCCGTTACCTTAAAGTCCGAAGCAGTGGGAGCTGTTTTGTCCAATACAACCAGGCTCTGTTCTGAAACTGGAACGCTTGATTGTGGAACTGGAACGCTTGGTTGTTGATCGGTGGGAGCGACGCTCGGTTGGTCTTTGGAGGAGACACCATCTGCTTTATCCTCCGGCAAGCTCTTCTTTCCCGAGTTCGCCTCATCGCGAATTTCTCTCTGCAATATAAATAGCACACTAGTTAACCCTGGACGACTTAAATATAAGTTGTCTGGACAACTAGATGACCGTGGACGACTTAATTCTTGTTGGGAGAGGATTTGTTACTAACCTCGGATTCTTGGGCTTCAGGGGTAGTCTGTTTGGCTTTGGTGACACCAACCATCTTCTCCACAGCTTCCACCCTATCGGACAACTTCCTAATCTCCTTGAGGCACTTCGTAAACCCATGTTTCATACATTCAACTACTTCCTTGAACATATTTGCCATCTCCTCTCTGGTTATCCCAGTAGCCTCTTCACTAGGCTCTTTAGGAGCCTCTTTAGGAGCCTCTGTAGGAGCCTCTGTAGGAGCCTCTTTAGGAGCCTCTTCACTAGCCCCTTTACGAGCTTTCTTCAGAGGTCTTGGATTGTCTTCCTCCTCCTCCACCACAACCATCTCTGTGGCTTTCTTCGATGGAGTCACAACCTTAGGTTTGGTATAGACCTTAGTACCAGTGACTTCCCAGCAATCCATGGTCCACTTCCACGGTCTCCGATCATACATGACTTTAATAATGTTCTCCGCGGGCAGGTCCTCAACCTCGGAGTCCCATTTTGGCCACATTTCACTAAGGTCCTTCTCAACAAAGTTGATCACGCGGGTCTGCAGTAAATAGAAGAATCGAGTTAGATATTTGAAAAAAAAGACTAAATAGACGACTTAATTAAAAGTCGTCTACTAAGTCGTCCAGCTGGACGACCTTCCAGACGACTTATAATTAAGTCGTCTACTAAGTCGTCCAGCTGGACGACCTTCCAGACGACTTATACTAAAGTCATCCGGTAAGTCTTCCAGCTGGAAGACTTTCCAGACGACTTTAGTATAAGTCGTCTGCGCAGTCTTTTGGATTGAAGTAAATACCTGTTTCAAGATAGCAGCTTTCATTGATCTGCGACCTCTGCTGCCCTCGTAAGCCAGTATCGGTGGAGACGGACTGTTTGCTCTGGGAACACCAATACTAGCACCCAATTCCGGCATAGCTGTGTATACCCAGACCTGAAGAACTTGTATAAACCCATCCACCGTGTAACAGCCAGTGATATCTTTGTTCCACAAAGAGTCCATCAGCACCTTAAACGCGACTCTCCCCCATGGATAATTCTCAAACCGTTCTAAGTCCATCACTAGCCTTGCAAGACTAGATCGTGTAGCGGTTGAAAACTTTCTCCCTTCAATGAATCCAGCGAAGATGGAAAGGTACGCGAGCCGCTTGCGATCTTCCCTAGACCAATCATCGCATCTCTTCAGCGCTGCTATTATCTGATCAGTAGTTGGGCCTGCTTCCAGATGAACTCCTAGCATCCCCCAGAAAGATACCATCTCTTTGGTAACTTCACATTTTGGTCTCTCAAGGTCCTCGATGTATTCGCAGTTTAGACCAGTGAGGTTTTCAAACTCTAACAGTGAAAACCTCAACGGTTCTGGACCAACGAGAGACCACATCTCATACTTCTTCTTGATGTCCAGCTTGAAACTGAGCATGTAGTGAACCAGCCTTGAAGCCCAACCAAATCCCTGCTCCTTGAATTTGATGAAAAACTCCCAAACTCGACTCCTTGAGCTCTTCAAATTCTTCATCAGTAAGGGCTTCCCTAAGAGCAGTGTACAACTTGCTATTATCTGTGTGATACGAAATGCTATTGTGGGCTTCTGGTTCTTCCTCTAATGTGTATAACCTACGGGGGAGTTATGGAATATCCATCATTTTTGTCTGCAAAATAATCAAAGACAACAATAGAGATAAGCTAAACAAGCTAAATCTAACAAGACGACTTAGTAGACGACTTGTAATTAAGTCGTCTGGAAATACTTCCAACTGGACGACTTAGTAGACGACTAATATTACAAGTCGTCTGGAAAGACTTCCAACTGGACGACTTAGTAGACGACTAAATATTAAGTCGTCTACTAAGTCGTCCAGTTGGAAGTCTTTTCAGACGACTTAAATTACAAGTCTTCCAGTAGAAAACTTTAAAGCGGACCTGACTAGTCGCAGAAGGAGTACCTGACTAGTCGCGGAAGGAGTACTCGTCATTGCGGTTATAGATCTGAAAAAATAAACGTGAAACGGTTAGAATGAGTAAATTGATAGAGACAACGTTTTATGTTAAACGGCAATGAGTGTTTAGAGGAAGCGACGGTTTGTTCGGAGGAAGCGGCGGCGCTAGGGTTTAGAAGAACTCTGCGGCGCTAGGGTTTCGAAGAAGCGGCGGCGCTAGTGTTTAGAGGAAGCAGCGGTGAGAACGGTGAGAATGAAGTGAGATAGATAGCCGGAACGATGGTTTGTTCGGAAATAGTGGGAATCAATCGCCTTTGATATCGCCTTTGAGAGAGAACTGTTAGGGTTTTTGCGAAAAATTAACAAAAAAAAAAATCACCTTATATATCGGGTAAATAATCCGGTTAGCTTTAAAAGTACAGTGGTAAAATTTAAGGTTTGGTCCGGTTTAGACGACTTACAAATAAGTCGTCTGGCGGATAATGTACATCAGACGACTTAATATTTAGTTGTCCGTTCACAGACGACTAAATGTTAAGTCGTCCTAGACCCTAAAATGAAACCCTAAACTAAAATGACTAAATTAACTAACTAACCACGTTATAAAATCAAATTATACTTCAATACTGTTTACTATACACAGAAATGAACACGCTTAGGTAATTTTTAAATTTGTGTTAGAATTTGTGTTAGACTTCTTAGACGACTAATAAATTAAGTCGTCTGACAAATCTTCCGGCTGGATGACTTTCCAGACGACTTAATTATTAGTCGTCTACTAAGACCATCCACAATGGTGTTACCATGATTTGTACATAGAGGAAAAAGGAGTTGTAGTTATAAAAGTTGATCATCCATTACAAGTCATAGGTTTAAAAACATTTTGAAACAAGGGGACAACAACATAGAAGTCATCCATTACAAGTCCGCTAGAAGCAGATTACAATAAGACAATAGCAAGACAAACATCCATCATTTAGGAAGAGGCGAGGAAGTTGAGGCACAATCCGCAGCATCATCCCCTTGAGGAGGTGTATACTGAATCTCAGTACCACTACGACCGAAAGGAGTCACATGAAATACCATGTCTCCTTCCTTTTTGAACACGAGAATGTCACCGATGCAAAGGGAGTGTGTTTGGGCGAAGTCTTCCCAACCATCGGTGAGTCTTCTTCCTTCTTGTATAACTTCCCAAGTTTGGTGTGAAGCGTCCGATCGTAGTGTCCATTTTCCTTCGTTCGGCTTGCCTTGTACGTGTTTTGAGTAGAAGGCAAGTGGTATTGTCTACAAGTCAACAAAGGAGAAGATAAGCAAAGGAAATAAACAGAGGAGAAATAGAGAGCGTGTGTATACCACGCCACAGTCGAAACAAGGAAGCAGAGGCTTCAAGAAGTGAGGTTCATGCTGATTCGCCATCTGCAAACAAGAAACGAATTGGAAACATTTTAATTCTAAGTCGTCTGGGTCGTCCACCTGAAAGACTTAGATTAAGTCGTCTGGGTCGTCCACCTGGAAGACTTTCCAGACGACTTAATTATAAGTCTACCAAGACTTCCAGTAGAACATTTGAAAGCTGACCAGGCAAATGAGAGGAGAACAATATCCAACCTAACTAGACCACAAATCGTGAAAGCCCCAATCTTTGAAACCCTAATTTGAAATGAAAATATCCACAAATTGCTTGAAATCACAAATCGTAACCGTAAAATGAGAGGAAAACAACATCCAACCTAACTAAACAACAAAGGAAGCGGCGGCGCTAGGGTTTAGAAGAAGCGGCTTATACTACCTGTTTAGAGGAAGCGGCGGTGAGAACGGTGAGAATGAAGTGAGATAGATAGCCGACGTTGAGAACGATGGTTTGTTCGGAAATAGTGGGAACTCGAAATCGCCTTTGATATCGCCTTTGAGAGAGAACTGTTAGGGTTTTTGCGAAAAATTAACACAGAAAAAAAAAATCACCTTATATATTGGGTAAATAATCCGGTTAGCTTTAAAAGTACAGTGGAAAAATTTAAGGTTTGGTCCGGTTTAGACGACTTACAAATAAGTCGTCTGGCGGATAATGTACATCAGACGACTTAATATTTAGTTGTCCGTTCACAGACGACTAAATGTTAAGTCGTCCTAGACCCTAAAATGAAACCCTAAACTAAAATGACTAAATTAACTAACTAACCACGTTATAAAATCAAATTATACTTCAATACTGTTTACTATACACAGAAATGAACACGCTTAGGTAATTTTTAAATTTTTCAAAAACGGTTTTAATGCTTTCCAAAATCTAACCCTAAGAACATATACAATACTACAACATATGTTGATGAAACATAAACTAAAGAATATCATGACTCACTACTTTCACTCATCTATGCTGAAAACAATTGAAATTTGTTATATCTTAATTTATATCTCTTAAGACATATGTTAATTACATAATTCTCATTTTTCACTTATCAAAATATTTTTTACAAAATTTTTAAATTATGTTTAAGAATAACTGTCCAGACGACTTTAAGTTAAGTCGTCTGGACGACTTATTTTTAAGTCGTCTGAACAGACGACTTGCGAGGGTTAGAAACGTAAAAAAAATTCCGTTTTTTTGTTTGTTCACAAGGGGATAGTTGTAATTTCAATAGCCTTTTAAGTTACTTTTGCCTTTGACCTAAGTTTGGGTATTCTTTTAGGTTTGACTCCAAGTTTTGAGTCACATTTGGCAATTCTCCCAATAAAGAGATCATTTTACTTTATATAGATAGATACTGGATAAATTAATAAATATGATAAATTAAAAAAGTTGTAGTTATGAATTGGGTTGATATAAAATATGCCACAATTCGATAAAGTAATATTTTCTAATTTTTAATTTAAATACATGGTACCAAATATATATATAAAGGTTATATAAATATATTTTATTTTTATTTACATTGAAGTCTATCTTTTATTTTTTTTCTAAATATATTGATATTTTTGTCACTTTTACAACTAAAATTCATTTCCGTTTATCAGTTTATGGTACATATTCTGATACACAAAATAGTCACTAAGAAATTTATAAATCTAAAATGGATTTTTTTTTAAATTAATTAATTTATAAGATAATAAATTATCAAAGTCCTTACATTATAATTTATAGAGTTTTATTGTATTTTCGATTACTGAAAATATGTGGCCATTTTTATTTTCAAATGTGAGTTCTAATTACTGTACAAGGTTTTGATCCGCATTTCAAAATTGTTAGGGGGTTTGGAATCATAAACAACATTTGATATGAATTTGTATATTTTGGGATTGTACGTTATCATTTTACAAAATATGTGTTATATTGAAGCAGGAATTAGTTAAATTATATAATTTATGAATTATTTTATTTGAAATTTTGTATGTTCATTTTTAAGGAAAACTAAATATTGATTCTAACCACAAAAGCAAACTCCATATTCAATCAAATGAAAAACCAACATAAAAAATAGTAAATTTATTATTTAAACCTTATGACCAAACAAAAAAAAAAAACAAAAAGTTAGTTTACAAATTCGTCATTCATAAGTTTACACGTAAAAAAAGAAATCTACACGTATCAAAAGAAGTCTACATATATGTAGACCTCATAATAATTATCTATAAACTTATTATATAGTCTATATCACAATTTGATCTAATATATTAATTTTAAATATGTATAAAAATATTTTTTTGTGAACTTTTTAATTAATAATCAATATAAGGGTTACTATGAAGTTTATTAACTAAAATTTTATATAATTAAACAATTTAAAAGAATATATATTGATTTGATAACCATGTCTTAGTCAATGTTTATGGTTTAACTTCTTTTTAAATATTATAAATTGGTGGATCTGCATGTCTGAATTAAGTAAATGGCTTGTTAAATAGAATTTAAAAAAAAAGATTTGATCTTTTTTCTTTTGAAAATGGCTAACAAGATTTGATCATGAGATCAATATAGAATGGCTGTGTGAGTGTGAGCTTGCATGCCAAGAGGATAGTTGGACGAAACCAGATAATTCAGACGATCAAGTCCGGTTTAAATAAAATTATCTTCTTATCAATCTTCTTTTTACAACATGGTAGAGAGCAAACTTGGAGAAATAAGTTGTATAGATGGGCTTTATATAAGGCAGGTCTTCGCACATAATCCATTTATGTTTCTTATTGGTAACCTCCCACATCGCTAGGTTGATGATAACCTCCGTTGTATATATAATGCTGGACGAGCGACGAGGTCACGACTTCATTGATATATAAGGAATCAGACCCTAAATCCTGGTGATGAACCTGAGATTGCGGGGGGCGTGTCGAAGCTACTCTTCCACTGTTCTAAACTTTTAACTTTCGTCCGCTTCCATTGACAGTGGTGTTTGCTGCCCCCGTTCACACCGTAACACACATTCACATAAACCATAGACACGAATTCCACTCATAACATGCGAGACTTACACTATCGGTAAATTCCACATGTTCCCACAAATTTCATTTTTAAAAAATGACCAGCCATGACAGAACTGATACCAAAATCGAAATATCCTAATCCAAAAATTTGAGGAAAATCTTTGAAAATTATAAAGTAAAATTCAAACCAACTTTCATCAAGTAAACATTATAAAATGTTGCAATCTTATTAATAAAACTGAGTTTAAATCATGTAGACAATAAGATTAAGGTTCACAAAAACTCTCATAATCACCCCCTTCCCCGAAATTCATAATGCCTAGTTTTGATGGTCTTATAGCCTTGTGCTCCGGTCCAAACAACTACTCATCACTTGCATCACAAATGAGGTGTGAGCATACAATGGTACTCAGTGAAGATGCTTAAAACTGCTCACATACAAACCATAACATCTAAAATCATAATAAATTTCATTTTAACAACCTAGCAATTCATTCCGTTCTAGCAACCTAACATTCCATTCCATTCTAGAAACCTAACAATTCATTTCATCCTTAAACTTAGCCATTTTCGTTTAACTAAACATTCAAATTTATTTGTAATCATTGTCAACCCTTAAAGTCACTTAAGCCCCAAAGCCAAACATAGACGGCCTGTAGCCATCATACACGTCCCGAAGCCAGTCGGCCGTCGGTCACTCATATGGCTCGAAGCCACTCGGCCCCTTAAGTCCATCACGACCGAAGCCAACATACGGCCCAAATCCAAAAATGATCATATCATCTTTTACGGGCCGAAGCCTTCCTTATTTCATATCATGTTTTAGTCTCGTACTTTCCTTATTTACTTCCTATATTAACCGATTTCCTTAACGTTTTTCCCTTTAACATGCCATTCATTTTTAATAAAATCCTATGTTTTCGCACAAACATTTCCATTCATTTACCATTAATTCACACAATCTAGTATGCCATATCCTAAGAACGTCTTTCGGTCCCTGAAGATCACTTTGAAGAACAAAGAATATGAACTTTCCATAAACGCATCATTCATTCATGCATCCTAGCATGTCTAGATCTAATTCGCTAATAACTATGCTATATTCTTGCCACGAATCACATCCTCACCTTAGTTGAATCTCAAGGATTCAAAGATTTTGAAATTCCTACCGTTTTTTTTGGCGAACACTCATTTTCTCCTCCTCGTTCGATCCTCCTTCTAGAACTCCTCTCTCCAAAAGTTTGTTTATGCTATTGCTTCTTTTAGACTCGTTTTTGAGTTGTGTGTAGAAATGAGAGATGAAGCTCACTTTTTATACCATTTTCTAGACTTGCTTACCAAGCCGGACATTTAGTACTCTTTTCTTATTTGACTTTGTCAAACTTTGCCATCAAGGATCAAAAAATCTCTACACTTCTTTCCTTATATGACTCCCTGAGACCCGACCTTCCTTTCGTATAATCCTGCTACTTATACCCATTTGAACTTTCCTTACTTGGAACCCGCATTCTCCACTGGCCAAAATTTCCTTAGTTAGACTTGCAGTCTGTTATTCCCCTACTTAGACACTGGTCGCTTTGAAGTCCGTTTGTCATTACATAGTCTAAGTCCATATCGTTTTGGTTAACTTGGGACATTACTTGGAAAAAAATCAACTTCTTATTACTTTCATATTGAATACAACTATTCAAACACTTAGAAAATATTTTTCTCTTACAATCAAACTTCTCCCCATAAATATACTTTAACAAATAAAAATATTCTGGGAACGGGTCTTACGGTAGGCCTTGGCATTCGGGACTTCAGATCGGGTACATATCGGTTCCCTTTGGGTCCGGGTCGATTGGGTCCTAGACATTTGAACCTAACTAGGTATTTAAAAACTTTCAGTTTGGATTCGGGTCGGTTCCTTTCAGGTATGGGTGGTTCGAATCCATAATTCAAATACATCTATAACACCTACCATTTTTTGGTAGGTAACGAGTTTAGATTGGTTCGGGTATTTAGGTCCAAAAAAGAATCAAGTACCCGAAAACCCCAAAAAATATCAGCAACATGAAAAATACCCAAAAATATTCAAATATCCAAAATACCTAAAATTTTACTCAAAATCTGACCTGAAAAACCAAAAATACCCAAAATTATGTCTGAATAACCAACATATATTTTTAAAATTTTAAAAATTTACCCAAAACTGTAACCAAAAACCTGAACCAAATTTTTTTAAATATATGTGTGCCAAAAACATATATGAAATACCCATATATCTAATACATAAAAAATTTCAAGTAATTTAAGTATCCAATTGGATCTTGGGTAGGACCCAGACTCGAACATAGATATGTGGATTCAAAAAGATACCCAATGGGTAATTTTCCGTGGACACAGATCCAAACATGTATTTTTGGTTGGTTTTGGTTTGTTTTTTTGGATATAGGTAAAACACATTAACCTAAGAGAAAGTTACATAATAATATACATACAAAATCTCAAATAAAATAATTCATGAAATATATAATTTGTAAAAGTTTTCTTCTTTGATATAATATAATTTGTAACATAACAATGTACTACATTCCTAAAATACTATTTCATACCAATTTTTTTTATAATGCAAAATAACCTTTTGAAAATATGGTCAAAATTATAAAAAAATAGGATGAATATGTAGACTGAACTGACACTAAGCTCCTGGTTCTGTTTGAACCAAAGAGAAGGAAAGAGTAAGTGATGAAGAGTGAATGTAGGTGAGGAATATGAAGAGAATCTGAAAGAATAAGAGATTATGAGTAACTTAGGTAACTAAAGAGTAAAGAAGAGGAGACTTTCATGAGTAAAGAGAGAGAGAGAGAGAGAGAGAGAGAGAGAGAGAGAGAGAGAGAGAGAGAGAGAGAGAGAGAGAGAGAGAGAGAGAGAGAGAGAGAGGAACTTTCTCCTTACTTTGCAACTGTTACAAACAATTTTTAATAGCCAAAGGCTTACAATAAACTAATGTTATATCTTTCACATCTTATATATTTTTCTGTAAGGAAACAACCCGAAAATGCCAAGGGAGACACGACCAGGAGAAATAGAAAGGAACATGACAACGATACTTTGTTTTTTGAAGAGAACATGTGACCTTTAATATATTTTATTCTCACTTGTTTGACTGAGGTCCAAGAGTTTCCTCTTTATTTGAATTCACACCCAGACGTGTTTCTCTCTTTTCATTGCCCTCCAGGATATGCTAGGCTTAGATGGTTGATTAGAGTTCAAGGCTGTATAAATTGACTTGTACCACAAGTCTGTACGGAATAACTTATTCTTCAAGTATCTGAAATCTTCTCTTCTTCTTGTTTTTATTTTCCCTTTTCATTAGAACTGAGTGCACAGACTTATGAAGGTTCCCAAGATCTCTTTAAGCCTCCTCACTCATTTCTTGCCTTGCAAGGTAAGTTGGGTCAGCTCGGTTGCTTGTGTAGCAAGATTGTATGGATTGCCTTCTCTTGATGCACTTGTTTTGAATCATCAAATATCTTCTTCTTCTGATTATTCCCTTCTTCATTTTAACATTTCCCCTCAAGTTTGATCATAGGAGATCCTTGGGCAAGCTTGGAACTGAGAGTAATTACCTCATTAAAAACCTAAGTGTAAAAAAAATCATGAGATAAAACAAACACTTAGGAAAAAGAGTGTAAGCATCTCAACTTAGGGATTGACCAGTGAGTTTATGAGCCTTATGATCAGGTTGAGGGACTCATAAACTCTGGAGCATGACCTTTCTTTAGTTGCAAGCATGCACCCCTTGCTTCATACTCAAATTAGGTGCTAGCTTCTTCACTCTTAAATCATCCTACGAGCTTATTCTTATGGCAAGAGCTTTTCTTCTCCTTTCTTTTGGTTTCTTGCCTCCATTTAAGGATTGAGTCCATGCCTGCCTTTTCTCATGAGCTCAAGACATACTTGATTCAACAATACAAGACAACATGTATCAATTCTCAAGTTATAAACCAATCAATTCATTTTTAGAGATTGAAATGGTTACTCCTTTTGCATATGGTTGTTAAGAATGATGAGGAGTGTTCCATGGACGCTTGAATCTCTCATTAATGATGTGGAATGATGGGTGGGGGGGGGGGGGGGGGGGGGGGTCACAGATTCTTCAGTCTTGATCACTTAATCCTCCTTACTTTGAAATCGTCATTCTAGCCTCTTCTTGAAGCTTCATCAATTAGGTACAAGAATGCATGCTATGGGCTGATTCATAGCTTTCCAACTGCAGGTAACTGGTTTTAACTCCATGTAGAAATTCATCTATAGCTTCCTAACTAGAAGGTAACTTTTCTAACTCCCACGCGTTGGGCTGATTCATAGCATTTCAATCAGCTTGCCTCTCCACCTGATCTTCTTGCTAAGTATAGTCTCTGATGGCCATCTGTTATAACGCCAAGTTGTTGGTGTCCTTGCTGATGTTTCTTTGTGTTGTTATGAGGAAGAGGAGATATTGTAGCTTCAGTGATCTTCTGGTAGTTCACTAATTTCCCTCCTCAAGCTTGACAGAGTAAAGGGACAAGTTTGTAGGTGAGCTTCAATGAGTTTTGAAACAGGGAGCACAACAATACCAACACTTACGCTTAAGCCAACTGATTCACCATTTGTCTTCAACTCCAATGTCTCTGAAACTGAGAGCACAACAATACCAACATCTACGCCAAATCCAAGTGGTTTTACTCACAAGTTTCTTCCATGATTTCTATTTTACTTCAAGGTTTGATGTATGTCTCTTGACACTTTTGGTGTTCAGCCAAGAAATCTGAGCTGGTTCTTTGAACCTCCATAGACACAATACTCATCCGAGCTTGGCGGATTTGAAGTTTAGGGTCATTACCCAACTCTTTTTCTTGTGTGCTTATCCCAGTTGCAAAGCTCACCCTTGGATCCCCTCCTGTCATCATGGTCTTATTGGTGCCATTAGACACCATGAAACTATGGCTTTTGTTGACTCCATATTGAAGCAAATTTGAACAAATCAGTTTTAGCAGTCTTCAGAGGGTGTGAGATTTGAGCTTGTGCTTGATATGTGGAAGAAACCACTATATATGAATAACTTGCCAACACAACTAAAGACAAGCATCACTAGACACACAGGAGATCAGAACATGAGTTTTTACCAAGTCTGATTTCCAAAACACCTTAAGAGAAAGCACACAATAAACATAAACTTTCTTGATTCTGTCCAAGCAACAATATTGAATTCTTATCAACACTGAAGCACTACAACCTAACAACAAGTATAAACAACATTTTAAGAAAATTTCTAGAAAATTTCAAAATAGTTCAAAGAACATATATTAGACAGGAATAACAACCTAGTCTCTAAACAACTTAATACATACAATTTTTATAGAATATAGCAACACAACAATATTACCAAATTTATTAAGGCAGACATACTATACACATCTAAGAGCATGATTAATGGGGGTTTCTTAGAATGGAGTTCTTAGCGGAATTTAAGAAACTGTTTCTTAACTTTTAACTAAAAAAGTTAAGAACCAATTCTTAAAATCCTTATTTAAGAACTGGTTCTTAACTTTTTTAGTTAAAATTTAAGAAACAGTTTCTTATATTTCGTTACGAATCCCATCCTAAGAACCCTGCATTAATCATGTCCTAACTGATTTATTTATTTGTTTATTTATTTAAAAACACCTTAAGGTCACACAACAAGAAACTAGAGAGATGACAGAGTCTAGACAAATAGGACTCTTAACAACATCCTAAAGCAGACAATTTCTAGAAAAAGACAACATAACATTTGAACAAACTTTTCATGAGAAGAAACTAGTCAAGAACAACAAGCTAGTTTCTAAACATCTTAAGACAACTTTAACACAAGAATATCACACAAAATGTTCTTATTAGAGTAGGAGGTTCAGCTTACTATCAAGAAACTTGAGTTGGTTTCTTGAACCTCCAACCCATGGGGGCTTATTGAGAATGCATTGTAGACCCTCATGAGCCCTCCTTTCCTCCAAATTATCTAGATATAGAAATAGCGTATGGTCGCCATTGGACTCCATTAGTAGATTTTGGGTAGGTTTGAAGAACTTCTAAACTTTTCTTAATCGGCTGTGTTTGAGTGTTTTAAAGCATCTGAGATGAACGGTCTCCTTAACACTTGTTCTTCAAGGGATAATTCACCATACACGACCAGATAAGGTAGATATGACTCCTGGGCATTGCTAGAATCACCAAGACTTTTGTATTCTCCATCTTGGAGAGTTTTAGATCAATGGACAATAGAATGCTCCTACTGGTTTTCAAGACACTGAACTTTGCTGAAGCTTGCTAAAGTTAGCTGAAGCTTTCTTGAGTTTCAGAACAAGATATACTCCTCTATCTTGAGTGTTGATGAGGTTCTTATCTCTTGGAAGACCTTTTGACCAGTGGATAAAATTTTAAAAAGGATGAAAGAGAAATGTATTGAGGAAGTGTTTACGGAAGTCTTTGTGAGGTTCATGAGCTTAAAGATCTGATACCATGTAAGAAAAAAGAATGAATAGGTAGAGTAAACTGACAGTGAGCTCTTGGTTTTGTTTGAACCAGAGAGAAAGAAAGAGTAAGTGATGAAGAAAATCTGAGAGAATAAGAGATTATGAGTAACATAGGTAACCATAGAGGAGAGAGAGAGAGAGAGAGAGAGAGAGAGAGAGAGAGAGAGAGAGAGAGAGAGAGAGAGAGAGAGAGAGAGAGAGAGAGAGAGAGAGAGAGAGAGAGAGAGAGAGAGAGAGAGAGAGAGTAACATTTTCTTTAATTGGCAATATGTTACAAATAGCCAAGACTTACAATAAACTAATGCTATATCTTGCACATCTTAAAAAATTATTTCTGTAGGGAAACAACCAGAAAATGACAAGGGAGACACGACTAGGAGGAATAGAAAGGGACATGACACCAACAACTCTTTCTCTTAAGAGAACACATGAATTTTAATATATTTTATTCTCACTTGTCTTTACTGAGCTCCAACAGTTTCCTCTCTATTCCCACTTCTCGAGGTTGCCAAGATCTCGTTAAGCCTCTCCACTCCTTTCTTGCCTTGCAAAGTAAGTTGAGTCAACTCAATTGCTTGTGCAACAAGACTGTATGGACTATCTACTCTTGATGCACTTGTTTTGGAGATCAAGTAGCTTCTTCTTCTAGTTATTCCCTTCTCCGTCTCAATAAAAATCTAATAGCTAGTATATTAAAACTATAGAAATATATCCACATATCTATATGTAATATGCTATGACCAATGTAAATAATTTATTTTCCTATTGAGAAAAATGTTAACTAATTAAATGAAACATAGCTACAAAGAATTTGATCAAGATCCCTAATGAGTTGAATGTAAATTAAAAAGCAAGGGAGAACACATGTGTATAAACCACACGATGTGATATTCAATGGAATATATATGATTGTTAATGGACGTTTTTATGATATAAATAAAATATTACAGAAAAAAAAATATCGCATATTAATAGTCTAGATATAGTCGACAAAAAATAGTCTGGATATATATTTAGTTTAATTTGATCCAACAATAGAAATCTTTGTACGGTAGATTTTTATTAATAAAGTAGATAGGTATACATATGTACCTTATTATTATATTATAGATCTTTGTATTTTTATATTTTCCATTGTTAATGGTCCAGAGCGATGAAATGAAGATTCCAAATTGCACAAAACTTCATTTAGCATCGCAACAAATCCGGTTCACATCACTGCGTTATTCGGTTGGCCCGCTGAAAAGGCAAGGCCACGGGTGTGATCATATGCCAGCACTAATGAATCATATCTCATCAGAATTTTGGAATTCAACATGTTTACTCGAGAAAAGTACCAAGGTATGTGATTTTCTAGAGAGTTCTCGTACTGCATCCCATAAAAGAATTATTTCAAAAGAAAAAAAAAGGCAAGGCCATAAACTATTTTTTTAACCTACCCATTAATTAGTTATTACGAAGTAAAAACCTATAAATTTTCAGATGGAAAAAGGGAAAGTCACAAAAATACTTCAAATAAATTTTATAAATTTGTATAAACAATTTCATACTAAAATAGCTGATAAAAAGTTTAGGCAAGATATATTTATAGAATTTATGTGGATAAATTTGATTTAATTGCGATCCTCATATATATATATATATATTAGGAAACAGGTTCGAGAATTAGCTGATAAAAAAGTTTAGTCAAGATATGTTTATAGAATTTGTGGAGAAATTTGAGCTAAATGCGATCCTCATATATAAATTAGGAAACAGGGTCTAGGTCCATACTACAAAATATATTTTGATTTTTAAAAAACGTATGGTGACAAGTGCACTCCTAATTTATTATCTCTACATTTTATTTGTTCAGATAACCTTCAAGTAGTGAATCTATGTGGGAAAACTCAACAAAAAGTGACTTTTGAATACCCAAGGAAGGAAAAGCATAGTCTCTTTTCCCACTTCAGTGTTTGATTAAATAAACCGTATTACACTAAAAGTTAGGTCGAAAGCAAGAACAATATGATGATGAGCAATTTTCAGAAAGTATTTCAAAAGAAGTAAAGAAGATTATATATCGCACACTACCAAAGTCCATGGGGTCGTCTCTTATTAAACTATTTATTCATTACCCAAAAGTATAAACTACAATAAATAAGTCTTCATATATATGGGTATAATCCATTAATAAAAGCTATTATCTTGCATTTTCCACTTCTCTTTTTTACTAGAGGCCCCTTCGCTTTTATCACGCAATAATGTGAGTTGAGAATTGACAATATAGATAGTGGACGATGCTAACATTTAATATGCGTTTAGAGCTATATTTTGTATGATAAATAAAACGTACTTTTAATTAAAAAAAATGTACTTCTAGTGCTGTTTTACAAGAGAAAATCCTATGATAGCATATTTGAAGTTCACTGGTGATTTTGTTGGTTTTTGGACGGTCAAAGCTCTCATCAAACAAAAGCTTGCTTCAAACAGCCTACTAAACTTAACCATTATGGATAAGAGCGTACACTCGTCAAGAGCCTTTTTAATATCTTACATAATATCTTAATAAATTTTTTAAAATATGTGTCTCTATTTTTGTTTTCAATTGAATTATATATCAGAGATTTAGCCTATCGATTCGCACATCGTATATTCGCACAAATCGTGATTTGTACGATGATACTACTACCTTTTGTAATTGCTTAACTTATTAATGAAAACTTTGATGCACCAAAAAAAAGAGTACTGTTCCTTGAACATCCATACTTTTTGAATATACGAATAATCACATCAACTTAGCTCTTCGAATTATTAAATTCTGAGATTTAATGAGTATATTTAATATATATATATATATATATATATATATATATATAATATAAACGTTTATTTAAAATGCAATTGTGACATCTAATGATGTTTGGATGCATACACGAGTTGCTCTATCTTTCCTTAGCGTAAAAGGAACGGCTGCATAAAGACACAAAAAGCTACCCCCCATGAAATGATTGAGATGCTTCAACGATTTTTTTTTATAATCTTCCTTTTCTCTCTATAAATTTTAAAATAATCCCTCTGAAAAAAGCCAATTGTGGATTCCTCATGTCGTCTATGACATTAACACAATTAGACAATTTTTCCACTCTGCTTATCCGATTGTATTCTTTTATTTACAGTTTTTTAAATGAATGTTAAATTTATTTAAAAAATCCATATATACATCTAGTGCAACAAAATCAGAAGTTTTTTATATGTTGTACATCTAAGATTTTTATCTCGTACTAAACCAAAAGAGAAGAAAATCTGCCTTTTATTTACAGTTTACACACCACAATCTGCTAATTTTCTTTTAATGATTACACGAAATTATACTATTTAAACCCACTAAACCTTTGGTTAGCCTACTCATAATAACCAAGAGATTTATATTTAGGACAATTCTTTCAAATAGTTTTTTTAAGTTTTTGTCATCAAAATAATCTTTAAAAATGAAAATTATCTAAATAGACATTTCTACTTTGAAAATTTTAATTTTCTTTTATTTTTTAAAATTTTAGATTCATCCCAAAACTCAAATCCATAACTCTGAACTCTAAATTTAAATTAATTAATTTTAAAAATATAAATGTATATTTACATTATTTAATCTATTTTATTCATTTTTCTTTTTTAAAACTATTTTATGACAAAACTTTTTTTAAATATATCTTAGGATATTTTTTATATATTTATATTACTCCAGAGAAAAATAGTAAGAAAAAGATCAGATTCAATACATTTCTCGAGTATGACGTTCTCCTTTATACATAATATGTATTATCCGACTATTATAAATTAAATGTGAAAAGCTGCTTTTCTGAAAGGAAAAATCTACGTTTTTCATAGGATGAGACTTTTGAAGGCAATTGGAGGCGCTGATTCTTGTACTTGTATTGGTATCATAGTATATAATTTTAAAAATAAGAAACCAATACGTAGCTTGTCTCATGTAAATACTACAAACCGAGAAGGCGAGAGCGTATAACGGTTATTCCGACGAAAGGACCTCCCCACCGTGCTTCATTCACATATAACGTAAGACTCGCGTTTTTTTCCTTTTTTCCGTCGACTCGTGCTCTTCTTGGTTATATTCATGTGAATAAGAGTATTTTATATACAACTGCTTATTATATAATTTAATTGTTTACAATACTGCGGTGAAAGTTCGAACTAAATTTCGTAAACAAAGTCAAAGCGCTTTTACCTGTTGTGGTGCCAAAGTCTAAACTCACTTTGTTTCTTTTACAACATAGAGATACTAAAAAATCTTACCTAAATAAACAAATTTTTGTTGGCATCTAAAATTCGAGCCTATTTAAAAAGGAAAATTACTGGAGATGTGTTGTATATATACACAAGGTTTAAATCTATCTGAAGTAGAAATAGAATTATGTAAAATATTAAGATATATATCTAAATATTAAGATATATATATATGAATAAATCTCTCAAATAGCCATTTTTGAAGTTTTTGTCACAAAAATAGACCTTGAGAGAAAAAATGACCAAAATATATTTTTTTATTTTGAAAATTTTAATTTTTTTATTTTTTTTAATTTTTAAACCTCAACTCCAAAAACCCCCCCCCCCCCTAACTCTAAACCTTAAGTGGGGCTTATTGAAGTAAGGATTTGAGAGAATTCAAGATTTGAGAAAATCCAAGAAAATCTTAAATTTGAATAAATCATAAAAAAGATTTGTTACAAGTTTTATATGTTTTTGAAGATTTTTTTGGGTTTTTGAACAACATCTTTCTTTTAAAATTTTAAATATTTATTTAAATAATAATTTATTTCTATATTACTAAAATTTGATATTATTATCGTTTTCTGAAATATATAAAATATAAAAAAATAAAAAAAAAAATTATTTTTATTTCATTTCAAAAAAAATATTTTTATTTTAAAAATGTGAAAGAGTTTTTTCTATTTTTTTAAAAAGATTCAAATACCATCCTAGGAGATATATTTCAATTGGTTATTTTTTCACTGTAAAATATCATCCAAATTCCACAAAATCTCATTTGATGGATTTTATTGACAAAATCTATATTTTCCAATAAGCTGGAGTTTGAGAGAATTTATACAAATGACTAATCCAATAAACTTGGATTTCATATGGAATTTGTAAATGTTAGATACAATAAGAGGAGATTTGTGAAAAAAAATGAAATTCTCTCAAATTCTTAATCCAATAAGACCCCCTAAGTTTAGATTAGTTAACCCAAATATATATTTACATCTTTTAATAAAGTCTATTTTGGTCATTTTTTTCTTTGGGTACTATTTTTTGGACAAAAATATTTTTTGGTCTATTTTGGTCTTTATCTATATATATATATATATGAAACATCTAATTTTATCAAAATAAGATTTATATAATATAGTTCGGTGTGGGATTAATAAATTTCACGAACTCTACTTTATAATTAGACTTTAACGGTTCATAATAGGAGGTTTACAATATCTTACTACTAATTATATCTCCACTAGACATCTAAGAATTTTGACACAACAACATAGACAGCTTCTTGAAACCAAATGTTTGTTCGACTATTATTTTTGCTTGTTTCATTATTTATCTCTTAACAATCTAGGTGTTACCTGTTTGGTTTCATTAAGATAGTAAAATCCATTGACCCATAGTTTACCCAAAGTATTATAGGATAAATTAATTAAACAAACCAAAAATATCCTTTACCAAAAAAAACAAACAAAGTAAGAAGGGAAAGGATAATGCGACACATTAAAAAAGAAGGCACGATAACGTTTTTCCTTGTTTCGTTTGAACCTTTAGAGACCCCGTACCGGTACTAGATGTGATTCAACTCACACAATGATCGATACTAATGGATTAGCTATAAGATAGCTCCGTTTTACATTTTTCTACATAGCTAGGTCTCTTTTATATATATATGTATATATATAACTAATGGATTAGCTATAAGATAGCTCCGTTTTACATTTTTCTACATAGCTAGGTCTCTTTTATATATATATATATATCTTTTCATGGAGTTAAATTTGTCATTTAACTTTGCATGATCTCACAACACTTACCATGCACAAAACCCCAAAAAGAAAAATTACGAGTCATATTGGAAAAACCTTAGCCGAATTAAAATACAAACTGTGGAAGAAAAAAGAACAACAAATTATTGGCGTTTTAAATTCTCACGAGGTGTTACCTTTATTGATAATTTGGTGTTTCCTTAACTAATCAAGCATGTTTTATAACATAAGTAATTAAAACGTTCACGCAAATATAAATAAAAAGGAAGCAGAGACAGCAATAAAACAAAACTCCATATAGTAATCTAAATCCAACGGTCTCACACATTCACAACTCACAAGCAACATCCAAGTCAAAAAAGCATTCTAAAGACAAAGATAATTGCCGCTTAAGTGCTTATTGCTTTCTACTTTCAACACCTTCTCTCTTTATTTAAAACCCCCTTCACCTTCTCTCCTTCATTCTTCATCCTATCTCTCCAAATGTCTCAAATCTCCGAAACTTCTCCAAAACATTGCGCCAAGAAAGGAGGGGTTAACATCAAAAACCGTCGCAAGAAACTCCTTTTCACATTCTCAACATTCTTCAGCGGCCTTCTCCTCATCATCCTCCTCATCTGGCTCACCCTCCATCCCGAGAAACCCAAGTTCTCCCTCACAGAAGCCGATATCTACACCCTCAACATCTCCTCTACCGCCACTCATCTCCTCAACTCCTCAATCCAGCTCACTCTCTTCTCCAAAAACCCTAACAAAAAAGTTGGAATCTACTACGACAAGCTACTCGTGTACGCAGCATATAGAGGACAACAAATAACATCAGAAGCTTCTCTACCACCTTTTTATCAGTCCCACGAAGAGACCAATCTTTTGACAGCGGTTCTTCATGGGGATGAGCTGCCCGTTGCTCAGTCGTTTGGCTATCAAATCGTTCGTGACCGGGCAGCCGGTCAAGTAATCATCGGTATGAAGATGGATGGGAAGCTAAGGTGGAAGATTGGGACGTTTGTCTCTGGTGCATACCGGTTTAATGTGAACTGTGTTGCAATTGTTGCTTTTGGACCGAACATGACCAGTGATCCATTAGCTTCCATACAAGGGACTCGTTGCTCTACTGATATATGAGATGATATATATTGAATAATCAACCATAGATATACACTATAGTTTTTTTCACTGTATTTTGATGATGCTTTTGTGTTGGTAATTAGTACTACTTGTAAAGCTATAATTAAACTGTTTATATAGAATAATAATATAAAGAGGTTAAATATATCTTTGGTTAAAAGAAGGGGAGAGTTGATATGGTGGCTATAGGCAGGAACAATGGTTTAATTTGCCGTATAGACCAAGCAATTCACCTGATTATTTCCCCACTTTTCTTTAATAATTCATGGTGGATTTATCTTTTTTGAGCTCTACGCATAATGATTTGAGATTGTTGGGTCCATATATTGTGTGTGTTTCTTTAAGTCCATTATACTTTTTTATTTTTAATGATTTACTCTACTTTTTGGGGAAAATCAAGTAGAGCGCTCTTTTCCTCCTGAAGTTTCTATGTTTCTCCTGAGATTCATTTGATTTATCAGGACTCGAATATCCAAGATTTTTTTTTGCATCTGAAATAAGATGTTCTTGCAAGAATAGATTCGTTATGTTCGTTATTTTATTCTATCTTGCAGCAACCTTTCTACCAACTAAACATCATTTTATTAAAATAGTTTGAATGAGACAGAATCTTGATATAAAAAGTTGGAAACAGAGGAGAATCACTATGATATAAAAGTTTTTAGATGCATAATAATTTAATTTTTGACAATATAAAGTCAGATAGAGTAACCGCAATTGACTATCAGAATGTAAAAGAACAAGAAGCTCTCTGTTTCTCTGATTAAGATTGCGTCTAATGCAGGTGGGTGCTAAATTAAGGGTAATATTGGTAATACTACTGATAATACTGCTAGTAATACTCGTTCTTGAATATGAAAAAGAAAAAACTTCATATTATTTTCATATTGATACCATACATTTGATGCTCGATGGAATAACAGTTAACACTTATATAAATTATGATCCATGTTAACTGTAAAAAGAAAAAAAAATTGACAGACAAAGAAGAATGAGCAATACCACTAGAGTTCGACATAGATAGCTAGCGAAGAGGTTACAAGACCAGGTATTATAACGAGAAAGGTATTGACACATTGATGTTTTCACCCATATTATCCAAAATTATTCGAAAAACCAAAACCGATGTGGACTCATTTTTCCTCGGATATTAACCGATTCTTAAGTTTACTATCTAAACTGAGTCAAAAACCTAAATAACCAAACCGAAATACAAATACCTGAATAATTTCTAAATTTCTAAAGCCAAAAGAAACAAAAACATAAAATACCAAAACTGAAAACTGAATGTCCAGAGGTTTGAACAAGGATATAGAAAGATAAATTATACTGTCTCTGTTTTGTTTTATGATGTTTTAGGGTATATTTTTTCTTTCAGATTATATGATGTTTTTAAACTTTTATGTAAATTTTTTAAAATAATTGATTAAAATCTTTAAAACAAACTAGTAAATGTTTGTTGTTTCCGAAATTACAAAGTTTACAATAGAGTTGAACAACATTTAATTACCTCTTTTATTGACATACAACTTATAATTTCTAAAACTTGTTTTAATTACGTTCCAACAATCAAATTTGTCATCAACCCATCTTTTAACAAATAGATCTAAACGAAAAAAATATTCACTCTGTTTCGTAAAAAGTGTCATTTAGATACATTTTATATCGATTAAAAAACAATAAAATATACTAATGTAAACTTCTTTATTATATAATTATTTAAATAAAAATATTTAACTAAATATCTATTGGTTATTTAAAAGAGTAAAAAAGATTAATATGAAAATTTACATTAAAAGTATAAAATGACAATTTTTTGAAATAAAATAAAACAAAAAAACTAAAATGACATTCTTTATAAACAGAGAGAAGAGTATAAGTAATGAAACACATAGAAAGTAACTTAAAATGCGGAACGAATCTATGAAACACATTCTGTTTAGAAATTGGATTTAACAAGTATCTATGGAAGAAGAAGAAGAAGAGCTTCATACCAACAAAGAATTTGATGAAACTATATTGGCTATTCTAAAAAATAATTTTCCTAAAACTTTCTAGCTTTGATATTTATCATTCTATCCTTGTAAGTTTCTTAGTCTTATGGTCACTACTCACTAGTAGTAAGTGTAAGGAGAAGAAGATAATAAATGCATTTAAAAAAGTTGAAATAAAATAAAATATATCTTTTGTTTGTCTCTTGTTGTTCTGTTTCTACTGTATTTTCATTAATTTGTTCTGATTTTTTGGATTTGTTTCTACCTTGTCTCTGCTTTGTTGTTATAGTTTAATATCATTCTTCTGTCACTATTCATTTTCCAGGGATATACATTTAGTCAACTAAACTATGTAATAAACGTCCTAGTTAGCCACATGCTATTGAATATTTAAGTAAACTATATTTAAAGTCATAAATAACATGATATAACATATATTACAATATATATCAAAATCATACAAAATATAAACAAATCCACATAAGAGAATAATATAAAACCATAACAATACCAAGTTCAAAATCACCCCCACTAATCCGACGAGCCTAATGCCCTCAACACGTTTTGGACTAATACAATATCACAATAAATTTGTATAGGAGGAAGATCATCTTTTTCCAAAACAGATTTTCTCATATGTATCTTTTTTTTTTTTTTTCTCATATGTATCTTATACTTGTTTGATCCCCCAACTTTCAAAATCTATTGCATGGATGATTGAAGAGTCAGAAAATATTGTTTGCAATTTTGTGTAGTAATGATCAAAAGACCTTTCCACCGCTAGCACAAGACCATCAATTGTTTGTGGACATTCCTTATATTGCAGTGACTGAATGTCATGCAAAACCTAATATATTTAGTTCTGGTGAGTTTGGTGGTTGACACATCAACTGAATATCAAAACCATTTTTTGACGCAGCTTTTTAAAAAACTCTATTTCTATATTCAATATGTGTACTTGCATTATTTTGTTGGATAAAAATGGTTTTCCTTCGATCATCTATTGACCACTTTTCATGAATAGCCAAAAAAACCTTGTCAATTAAACATGCTTTTATGTCTTTTCTCTGGATAGATATTTCTGCTTTGATTTATAAAGTTCCTATATCTCTATTTTTACTACTCCATTTAGCTGGATGCATCGTAACAAATGCAAAGATTTCATTTATTCCTAAAATATTTATCTTCTTTCTTCATCATATCTTAAACGAGCCATAATAGCTAGAAGCATAACTTTCCAGTATAGTGCATATCGATGAAAACTGGTTTTATATAATAACGATTTTAGAGAACTTCTATCTAATTTTGATTGAAAAAGAGCCATTGCGTACATGTCAATGCAAGAACTATACTGAAAAGTTATGTTTCTAGCTACTATGGCTCGTTTAAGATCTGATGAAGAAGGAATATAAATGTATTGGGGAAAAATGGAATCTTTGCATTTGTTACTATGCAGCCAGCTAAACGGAGTAGTAAAAATAGAGATGTTGGAACTTATAACTCAAAGCAGCAATATCTATCCAGGGAAAAGACAATAAAAGCATGTTTAATTGACAATGTTATTTGGCTATTTATGAAAAGTGGTCAATGGAAGATTGAAGGAAACCATTTTTATCTAACAAGATAATGCAAGTACATATATTGAATATGGAAATGATTATTTTTATGAAAATAGAAAAATGGATTTGATATTCAGTTGATATGTCAACCACCAAAATCACTAAATCTAAATATACTAGATCTTGGGTTTTTCATGCCATTCAGTCACTGCAATATAAGGAATGCCCAAAAACGATTGAAGATCTTGTTCTTCCGGTGGAAAGGTCTTTTGATCAATACTACACAAAAAGGTAAACAATAATTTTTCTTTGACTCTTCAATAATGCATGCAATAGATTTTGAAAGTTGGAGGATCAAACAAGTATAAGATACCACATGAGAAATCTGTTTTGGAAAAAGATGATCTTCTCCTATACAAATTAATTGTGGTATTGTATTTGTCCAAAAGATCTGTTTAAGAAAAAGATGATCTTCCTCCTATACAAATTAATTGTGATATTGTATTTGTCCAAAACTTGGTGAGGGCATTAGGCTCGTCAGATTAGTGGGGTTGATTTTGAACTTGGTATTGTTATGGTTTTCTATTGTTGTCACATATGTGGGTTTGTTTACATTTTTTTGTGAATTTAGTTTATGGCAATATATTTTTCTACAAAGGGAATATTGTCTATATTTTGAACTAATCGGCTGATGCATGTATCTCTCTTGTTCCATTTCTTTCCGACACTATCTTTACTCAGTATCTCTCACTCTCTTTCTCTTAGTGCAGCGAGGAGTACTTCACTTGTGATAAGAGTGAGAAAACATTTTTAGAGTTTTTGGCGCTATCCGATTTTTACATGATGATTTAAATATATAATTTGGCTTCTAATAAGTTTTACTAAACTCTATTTCTCATCTCTTTATGTCATGGGTTATTGCTTTGTAAACACTCTTAAAGTTTCCCTTGTTTACCGGTACAGTTAGTTTCCAAATTGCTATCTTCACCTTGCTAGTAAATGGTTGTATTTCATTTGTTTTGAGTGGCTTTATGGCACGAACCTTATGGAGGATGATGATATCAACTGGTTTAGTATTTACATCGTAAAACTTTCCAGTAGCTTTAGGTTGTGTCGTTCTTACTAATGAAGCTGAATCCCTAGTGGTTATCGTGATTGGTACTCATGTCTCAGTCGTGGCATCAAATTCAGTCTCTGGAGCTTCATATGTGCTCTCTATTGGCATAGATTCATCTCACTTCTCAACTTATGGATATCAAGTTTAGAGAACTTCTCAATGTCTTTGGTTGTTTAAGTGTAATGGCTTCTTTTTTGGGCAACAATGTAATGGCTTCTATCGATCAATTTCTTGCTTATGGCTCTGTTTCTTAACACATGCTCTTTGTGCTTGTTTGAATTTCTTATTCCTATTGTAAATATTGTTTCCCTCGTTAGAGTGTGATCTATCAATCTATTAAAAAATGTAGTTGACCAAAAACAAATTTGGCTTCTGACATACTCCCTCCGTTAAGATTGATGTTTTAGAAAAAAAATATTTTATAAAGATAAATTTTTTGTATTTTTTATGAAAAAAAATTTGTAAATTTCAAAAAAAAATTAACTTTATTGAATTAATATTAGTTAAAAATTATTGAAAATTAGAAATTATAAAAAACGATACATTTATTGTAGTAATTTAATGTATTTTCTTAATATGTGTAAAAACACAAAAAAAAATATCAATATGAAACAAAGGGAGTATATTTTACTGAGATTAAGATAATTTTCTAGAAAATATTTAAAAACAATATTTATTGAAGATCTTAAGTTATCTTAATTTTATATTAATGTTCGCATCATTTATCTTGATGTTATTGAATAAGTTAAGGATCAACATTTCTTGATGCACACTCTTTTCCTTCTGAAAAACAATTTCTTCAAGAACAATAATCCTTGTTTCTTTCTTGGAACATCTCCATCTTCTCAGCTTTCGGTTTCACTTGATCGCACACGATCAATGCATTATGTGATTGCTACCACCATCATGAGTAACTATAGTATTGTCATCCTTGGCTTTGCTTTGTAGGGTGTCGAGACTTCTATGCGTCCCTTACAAACAGAAACTCAATCATAATCAAACACCTTAGTGTGTGTATTCTGAATCTCTCTATTAAAGTTATGAGACTTGCATTGGTATAGCCGTTTTAACAGTGCAAAAACTCATAAGAAAGTGATGAAATTTCTATACCAAAAGGAAGTACTGTTGAGTCTTTAGCTGGTGATGATTAAGGTTTTGGTTACCTCTTATGTGTGTGTTGTTGAGCTTAGCACTTGTTATGTTCAGCTTTGTTTCAAGATCACTCTCACGATCTCCCACTTGATGGTTCCTGTCAAGTTCTTAAAAATTACATTTGCTGCTAATGTAATAAAAATATGAAGAATCTATATAAATAAATAAAAATAAAGACAAACTAAAGTTTCCTCACGCTTCACGAAACCATAATTTATTAACTTATTCAATACACTACCAATATAGTAAACTGAATCAAGCGTGAAGAAAACGTAACATGCAGAGGCAGAACACTTCAACCACCCAGTCTTAACATCCTTGGTCTCTCAAATTCTGTGATATGAGAAATGTTTTACTTCTTTCTCGTGACCGTAAATTGAAGCACAATCGATGTGTCTAAACCCAATCTAAAATTGAAAAGAGAGTGTATATTAGTGCATATAAAAGAAAAAGGCGCAAGAATTGAACCCAACGGTTGACGTGTAATACATTAATCGCTAGTTAAATATTATTGAGAGAACCAATGCGTAGGTATCAATACCAAACAAAGGTACCAATGCTATTCCATGTCAAAAACTACATTCAGATGGGTAATAAAGAGCTTATGTCTCCAGATCTGAACCTTCTTCTTTCAGCTCTCGTGCTTCTTTCAGCACAAGACCTTCAATTGTTTTTGGGCATTCCTTATATTGCAGTCACTGAATGTCATGAAAAAACTAATATATTTAGTTATGGTGAGCTTGGTGGTTGACACATCAACTGTATCAAAACCATTTTTTGATGCAGCTTCTTAAAAATCTCGATCTCTATATTCAATATGTGTACTTGCATTATCTTGTTGATGTGGTCTTGAACTCCAGAACCTTCAAAACTTTAAATCCTCATGAGAATTACTTTTAATTTCTTACGACTTTTCCATAAATAATATTCATCAAATAAGAGAACATAATTTATCCTTACCATCACCTTAATCTTCAAATCAACCTTACAGTAGCACCTCACAAGAAAATGGATTTTTGTCTTGATGTGATCCTTCGTATAATTAGACCACATCTCCTATATACATTTGTTCTCGTGATTTCCCACACTTCTCATCGACATGCCGTCTTTTATGAGATTGAGGTGGCTGCATATGTGAACATCTTTTGTAGACATGCACTGAGTTCGATGCATAATGACGCCTTTTGATAGTTTTTTTGAGAAAAAACGTCTTCTGATAGTTGATCTTGTTGAAATTGTTATTCTCGTCATCGTAGGTATCAAAGACTGAATTACCAATAACTTTTCTATAAACTATTTCACACCAAGAAAATTTTTGAAGTGAGTGTTCACTTACAATCGACATAGCATCCGAGGGTCGAACTTTGGTTGAAAAAACTAAAGTACTAGCTCTACTATCAAGTGAGGTAGAAGAAGCTACGATAACAAAAAAACTTATTTAGTTTTTAAATGTTTAAGATCTTTTTAAATTTGTTGAGATTTCTATAGATCTAACGAAAATGATGAACAAAAAGAATTTTTTTAATTTTATTACTCAAATCCTAACCTACATTAAACTATAGTCGAGAAAATTTTATATAAAAAAAAACTATAAAAACTTTAAAATAATTATTTTATTATTAATAAATCAAATAATTAAAATATTTTCTAAATATTCTCTCTCCATCACATAGATTCCTTTCACATTTCTTTGTCTTTCATTTGTTCTTCGGTTATTTTCTTTTGGATCCATTAGTTAAAAAGAAGGTTTGATGACAAAGTTGATCACCGAGAGTTAAAAAAAAGTTTTAGAAGATATTTCTATGTTTCAAAATATAAGTAGTTTTAGGTTTTTAGGTAAAACCACATGATTAAGAAAATAGTTAATTTTAAAAAGTTGTCATTGAATATATAAATTCAACCAAAACAATCTATATAATTTAAATGGTCACATAATATTTAATAAATGTAAAAATAAATCTGAAAAACTTATCTTTTAAAATAAAAATAAAAATTACTTATCTATATTATACTCCATTTGTTTCATAATTTAAGTAGTTTAGATCAAAAGCACTAACATTAAGAAAATTGTTATCTTTTTAAAAGTATCATTTAATTAATAAATTTAACCAATTATTAAAACTGACATTATTTGATTAGTTATACTATATATAATAAATGTAAAAGTTGCCTAGATATGTGAAAACTATCGATGTTTTGAAACAAAAAAAATCCTTAGAACTATTTACAATATCAGACGGAGGGGGTAAAATAGAGGATATATAAATTGATTGTCAATAAAAGAGGTAATATAGTTAAGGTTACAGTTAACCGATATCAGTAAAGCTTATGATAGGCTGGAATGAAATTTTCTTTTATGTGCTGAGGTTTTGAGTCAAATGATGGATACAACACAAGCTCAGGGATGTTTTCAGGGCATGAAGTTGGCTCGTCTTTGTCCTACTATCTCTCACTTGTTATTTTCTGGCGATTCCTTGTTCTTTTGCAAAGCAACAGCAGGGGATTGTCAAAGTATGGTTCATATCTTACAAGTCTATGATAATTTTTCTGGTCAAAAGGTAAATCTCAACAAGTAATCAGTTATCTTTGGTCTGAAGATTCCATATAATATTTGACAACAGCTTCAAAAAATTCTGCAAATACAAAAGATTGGAGGAGGATGAAAATATTTAGGTCTTCCAGAGAAATTTTGGTAGGAGTAAAGTCCAAAGTTTCCAGTATGTCATTGATAAAGTAAAGAATCAGTTATCTCCTTAGTATAACCAGTATTTATCTCAAGCTGGAAAAGAGGTCCTAATCAAGTTTATCTTTCAAGCGAAACATGTGTTCACCATAAGTTGTTTCTTGTTACCAAAAACAGTGGGGGGAAGCAATAAGACATTCTACTTATCAACAAAGTAGGGACAAGTACGCTTAAGAATGAGACTCCTTAGGAATGCTTTCGGGTAAAGAAACCAAGTGTTGATCATGTTCGAGGTTTTGGGTGTATTGCATATACAAGATAAACAAACCTCATCTGAAAAAGCTAGACGGCATATCCAGATGCTTGCTGATCTAGGAACATAACAAGGATCCAAAGTCTATCGCCTTCTTGATCCACAAACAAAGAAGATTGTGGTGAGCCGAGATGTTGAATTTGATGAGACAAAGGGTGGGAACTGGAAACGTAATGATTCTGAAGATGGTGGAGACGAAAGCTTTAGAATCGAGCTTCATGACTTTGGAAATCATGGTCTTAAAGAGAGAGAAGAAAACATTGAGGAAGAACAAGATACACACAGTCACAAAAATGACAATACAACAAGAGATAACTAAGATCTCGAACCTACAAACGAAGAATAATTAGAGCATGAGAGTGAGGAAATCAGTGCTGCATCATCACCAGTTCTTAGAAGATCGCAGAGACAGAGCAACAAGCCAAGGTATCTTGAGGATTATATTTTTCTTGCAGAAGAAGAAGGAGAGATATTGCTTCTTTGTCTGAACAACGAGCCGAGAACATTTTGGGAAGCCAGAGAATCAAAAGAGTGGACAGATGCTTGTCTAAAAGAAATTAAATCAATAGAGAAGCTTTACACATGGGAACTTGTGGACTTATCGGTTGGAGCAAAGCCGATTGGGTTGAAATGGGTCTTTAAAATTAAGAGAAATATTGATGGTAGTATAAACAAAAAAAAAGCTCGACTTGTTGCTAAAGGCTGTGTACAACAATATGGAGCAGACTTTGAGGAAGTTTTCGCGCCAGTAGCCCGGATTGAGACAATAAGACTACTCATCAACATTGCAGTTTCAAACGGATGGGAAATTCGCCATCTTGATGTGAAACAACTTTCCTGCATGGAGAATTAATAGAAACCGTGTATGTTCTGCAACCTGAAGATTTCGAAATAGAAGGGAGTGAGAAGAAAGTCTATAGGTTAAACAAAGCACTATATGGGTTAAGACAAGCACCAAAACATGGAACAACAAGTTAAATAACATCTTGATGGAGCTGCAGTTTGTGAAGTGCTCCAAAGAGCCGTCAGTCTATCGAAAGGAGGTAAAATAAGTACTTCTTGTCATAGGAGTGTATGTTGGCGACTTATTTGTATCAGGAACAAACCTAAAGATCATTAACAAGTTTAAAGAAGAGATTTCCTCTAAATTTTAGATGAGTGATCTCGGGAAACTGGCGTATTATCTCAGAATCGAAGTGTTGCAGCATCAACAAGAAATCACATTGGATCAGAGGCGTTATGCACTCAAGATATTGGAGGAATCAGGTATGAGAGACTGTAATCCGGTTCCTACGCCCATGGAAACAGGACCCTACGCCCATGGAAACAGGACTGAACTTGGTTAAGTTCGAGAATGAAGAGGAGATAGACGCTACAAACTTTAGAAAGATGGTCGACTGTCTTTGTTACTTGCTACATACAAGACTTGACTTATCTTATTGTGTTGGTATACTAAGCTGGTATATGGAGAGTCCTGGAGCTTCTCATGGAGTTGCAATGAAACAAGTATTGAGATACTTGAAAAGAACCACTAGCCTTGGTCTAACCTTTTAAAGATGTGCGAGTATTCCAAAACTGGTAGGTTACTGTGATAGTAGCAACAATGTTGATCCAGATGATGGCAGAAGCACAACATGACACATCTTTATCTTGGTAAGATTCCGATTGCATGGTGTTCACAAAAGCAAAATACTGTCGCGTTATCTTCTTGTCAAGCAAAGTTTATGGTCGGGACAGAGGTAGCAAAACAAGCAATTTGGCTTCAAGAATTGCTTGGTAAAATCGTTGCATCAGTAAACAAAAAGGTCGTCATCTACATCGATAACAAATCGGCAATTGCTTTGACAAAGAATCCAATGTTTCATGGCATAGGCAAGCATATACATAGGAGATACCACTTCACCAGAGAATGCGTTTAAAGCGGTAAGGTAGAAGTGGAGCATGTTCCAGGAAGTAAGCAAAAAGCATACATACTTACGAAGGCCTTGGGAAGAATCAGATTTAAAGAAATGAGGGAGCTCATAAGATTACAAGATTTGGAGAAAAAAAGTTTCAAGCTTAAAAGGGAGATTGTTGAGATAAGCTTGAATCACAAACAAGCCTAAAGAGACTAAGAAAAGGAAACATAATTAAAAGTTATCTAAATATGTTAAAAGAGTTAGAAAAAGGAAATTATTCTATTGCGAGAATAGAAATTTTTTGTTGATCTTTTTCTATATAAGGAGATGCAAGGTTGTTGCATAACTCATGAGTTTCTTAGCTTGAGAGATTTGAGAGCTCTAGTTTTTGAGTTAGCTTTCTAAAGAAATAAAGAAGAGTTTTCTTTATATTGAGTTTTTATCAATCTTTGAGTTCTTGAACGGCGATGATGAATCATGACCATGAAGCAAGAACTGAGACACAATGCGTAGAATTGAGTCTAAGTGAGAATGCAATGGACCGGGTTCAATCGTCGTTTGACACCATAAGCATGACGAGCGTGGCTGCTTGTAGATCGAGATTCGTTGAGATTTGCCAACAGTTTTAGAGCAAGAACAAAGTACATTGATGTAAAAAGACAGAGACGCCATGGTTGAAACTTGAAAAAGCATGAAGTGATCCCCATTTTATTTTGTCTACTGAATTGAGTCAAGGTAGTGGACACTTGGTTACAAGTTTATTTAGGGAGTTTATACGTAGAAAGTGGGTTTGGTTAGACAAAGCTATTTAAGTAGTAAGAAGTGTCCCATAATAATATATTCTCAATATTTTACCTAATTGGCTTAAAATTACCGTTTTTAATCTCATAACAAATGTCGTTGACAATTATAAAAAGTCGAAAGCTCGATTAAACAAAGTCCACAGTTATTTAAATGTGTCTGCTTACAGTTCACAGGCACAAAATTAAAAGAAGAGGTACAAAAAGGAAGAGTCAAAAAAAGTCTGTCATCACCAAACTCCACAATTCCTAAATCTGGCTGCTTTCATCAGACACTGAACCAGTCACCTTCTTCACCACTCTAGACGGTGACAAGCTCTGCGATTCCATGTCGCTGGAAAACGCCAAACTCGGGTTCGGTCTCAGTATCTCCGCTAATGGTCCCCCGGGGGTGGCGGAAGTAGGAGCAAGCCAGCTCGACATCTTTTCAAGTAAACCATATGGACCATACCCGTGAGGATCATCACCACCAGACCCGATCATCAAGTTGTTTCCTCCCATGGAAAGATCAAGCGAGTAAAGAGAGAGATTGCCATTGGAAGATGAAGCTGTACTCTGTTTTTCAGATACTCTTACTCCATCAGACCAGATGTCTATAAAGTTCAGATACTTGTGTTCTTCCTCATTCGACGCTGGTACATGAAAGATCTCCATTCCTCTGTTTTCACTTCATAACAAAACCAAAAACGATCAAAAAGACAGAACCATAGATTCCACTGAGGCAAATGAAAGAACAAGACCTTGATAGGGATGATGAAACCTTTCTTGGATCGACTGTTTTGTCTCTGTTTTTCTCGGAACCACCTTTGTTGTTAATAGGACGAGAATAAGGAAGTTCCACATGCTTTCTTGAACGAGGACGGCCTCTGTGTAAGTGTCTCTCACAGTATTTGTGATTAGAGATGACTTCTCTCGAGCATCTCCATTTCTTCCCGTCTGTTCTCCGGCATCTCCCCGGCTCTAAATCTCCGGCAATGTTTTTATTATGACAGGGCGGTGCAGTGGATGATGATGATGAGACAAGGAGATCGAAAGGAACAGGAACCGATGCGATCATGTACTTGTAGATCATCGCTTGTCTCTCTAGCTCCTTGAGTTGCGCGTTTGTAAAAGGGTAATAATAATAACAACAACCCAAAACTTCGTTTCCTGCATCTGTTACAAATCATGAGAAGATCATTCATTATCCTCTTAGTGGATAAAAATATAGAACAGAGAAGAGAGGTTGTTACTAGGAGTAGTGAAATGAGTATGAATCTCCATGTCTCTGTGACCATAAGATGTCTCTTTGTATTGTTGCTGGTTCAAACCAAACAGAGAGTCACTTCTACATGGATTTGTTGTCTTGTCAGAAACTTTGAGAAAGTCCATGAGGGTGTTTGAGGTTTAAAACTCTTGTAATGTTATTAGCTCTTTAATGTTCACGAGATGAGGCCGTAGACACACATGTGGCTTTTTTTCAGAACAAAGAAAGTAAAGATATGTCTTACTGAAGGTTTCAGTTTGTGTGGGCTATATATTTGGTGAGAAAGTGGAGATAATGAGTAAATGTTGCTTGCCTTTACTTCATACCACACTAATGTATAACATATATATACATAGAATGAAGGAGATATATATTGGAGACGATGCAATGGATATGGAGTAGTGATGGGTTGCCGCCAAGATTGTCCTATACTATGCCTCCATGCTTCCGACATTTGGATCAATCCTTAAAAGAGAGACCCATCTTGAGACTACTATCGATTAAGGGATGTAACGATCTTACGGTGGAGAAGTTTTCCCTTAGATCTAATTAGTAGATTGATATTCTCCGTTTCATTATAATACATGTTTTACAAAAAAAATTATTTCATAAAAATAGACCTTTTATGTTTTTTTATGAAGATATTGTAATCTTCAAGAAAATTAATTGACCCTATTGAGTTATTATTGGTCAAAAATTATTGAAAATTGAAAATTACGAAAATCGATACATTTATTATAGCGATTTAATACATTTTCTTAATATGTGTGAAAATGCCTAAAAAAATCTATGTTTATGAAACAGTTGGTTATTTGGAACGTTTGTTCTAATAGATATTGAAGCTTTTAAGTTTTAACCTACTGCACATGATCAGTTTAGAAGCTCATAGTAATGTCAATGAACTGATCCATAGCAACATCTAAACAGTGTACTAGACAAATTCTAAACTCAATAACGATAACCAAACTCATTCGGATCAAACTGCATAAATATCTTTTCTCTTATTGTGAACATGTAATTTGTTTTTTCAAAAGGAATCATTGATATACGTTGGATGTAAGAAAAAATGGGTTTAAGATGGTGACAAGAGCACAGAAAGTGAAGTTGTTTGGTAGCCAAGTAACGAAAGTGTATCTGTTTGTCTCAAGCTTTGAATCCAAAGAAGCACAAAGCCACGTGACAAAATAAGATGGTTAAAAGTTGATGCGGACCCATATCCTCATTTATTGTCCTTTTTTTTTATATATTCTGACTTCTCAGTCTCTTCCCATTTCAATATTGATGCTCTCTCCTTTCACATCCAATTAAACGTTATCATTTTCTTCTTTTAAATGCATATGCTCTGTTGGCTCTGTAAATGCAGACTTCCTTTAATTTTTGTCAAATACCCGTTTGGTAAAATTTAATGTCAAAGAAGATAAAATCATCAAATGCAAACTATGTCCCCTTCTGTGAACAGAAATGTAGTAGCAAAACGAGCTAAACAATGAAATAAGGCGTGATATGATCCTCTTTTTTATTCACTAATCAGTATATGATATTATTATGTTTTAGTTGCGACACTAGCCTTTAAACAATAAGAACAGAGCCGTGCCTACTTGATTTAAAATGAAACAATAGGTTAGAGCATCAAAAAAAACTTTTGTAACAGGTTAGGGCATCAATTTAATTTCAAAAAGAAATAAAAGCATGTTTGCATATACTTTTCATATGGTGTACACGTAAATTAATGTTTCCTTTATAAAACTAATTTTTCTTTCTCTATATATATACTCAGACACTTGTTTATATTTAACTTTTACTGTATTGAATTATAGTTTATCAAGTTTTTATTTGATAGTTAATTTTCATTCTATTTGTTAATGAGAAATATCTCAAATAATCATTTTTAATTTTTTATCAATAAAATAATCTTTAAGAAAAAAGATTGAATAATTTTTTTTAAAAAATTTAAATTTCACCTTCAAAACCTCACCCCATAACTCTGAACCCTAATTATAGATTAGTTAACCCACGGGATATATGCATATTTATATACTTTAATAAAATTTATTTTAATCATTTTTCGCTTAAAATCTATTTTTGTTACAAAAACATTTATAGGGTTATCTTAGAGTATTTCTCTTAATTGATTTTTTAAAATTTTATACTACATAAATTTTAATATAAAATACCACATTATGTATCATATGTTTATATAATTTTTGTATTTTTGTGTATGTTTCTAAGCAGTTTATTTTTAATAAACTGTTTATTAATGTTCTTTCCATTTGTAGTTTATTTACTATAAAATATTTAAACACTAGCCTTTTCATATTAAATCAGACGATAATAACTGTTAGAATTTTATTCTGCAATTAAGTAGTTGGGTGCGATCCCAAAGTCTCATCCAAACATTTACATTTTCGGCCAGAGGAAAATGATGGAACAACAAAACCATCGATGATAAGTGTCGTATCTGCATGACGAGATGTGCATAATATAGTTATGATATATATTAGGTGTATTTCGAATTTGAGGAGGTGTCGGGTGATAACGAAGCCACCATACCACCGCCAAGGAGACAAACGCTTTTGTTTTCTAACTCACATTATCATTATTTCTACTTTTCTTTTCATTTTATTTATATTTTCTTTCACATCGAAATCTGTCACTAGCCAAACACCATGTGCTCTCGACATGTCTCTCCATTATGATTTCTTCTTTCTTTTCCGTATTTATTGTGTTTCTTTGATTATGTGTGTGATACTAGATTTAGTTTCTAATGGTGATATAGTATTTGTGGTAATGAACAAGAAGATCTTTGTAATATGAAGAAATGACATTAATGAAAGATGAACATGTTATTTTTGATGGTTTGCGTTTATATTTAGTAATAGTGGTCGGTGTACACTTTGCACGGAATTCACCTTTATAATATAAGAACTAACTTATGATAATTATTTTGTTTTCATTGTTTAAGTGAGTATATGTTTTGTTTTGTATATCTCTGGTAGTTGTTTTGATTGTTTATAAAATGTTACGTATCGTCATGTCACTATTGAGCTTACCCTTGTTTGTTTTATTGTTTTCTTTTAAAAGGATCCTGTGGGCTATTGTGATTACATTTCGAAAACCTGATTTTGGAGAGTATTATTGCTAAACTGAATAGAGTTATTAAGAGGACATGTAATTAACCTTTCTCAAGAGTTGCCAGAACTTCAAATGGTTACCGATTTTAAATGGTTACCAACCTTTCTCTAGAGCTGCCGGAACTTAAATGATTTTGAAGATCCGCCTTCATGTTACTTCACGTGTATCCAATTTAAATGGTCACCAACCTTTTTCAAGAGCTGCCAGAACTTAAAATCCCTCGTCTTGGTGATGATTTTTTTTTAAAAACTTTACAAGTTTTTTCTCATATATATTAAATGCGTTTTAATCCTCTCTCTCTTTTTTCTTACCTCAGAGTTGGTTTTGTGATTATGAGAAAATGAATTTTTAGGAGATGAATCAAATCATTTTCATCTGTACCTCAGTGCATGTTATTGTCTCTGGAGTTTGTTCATTTCAAAGTCCGGATCTTTGGACTTACGCGGTAGAGTGAAGCTATTAAGGTACTTTTTAGAGAGTTCAGCAGTCCTCAAGCTACTCACTCTACGTTTGGCGAATAGTTCAATGAAAGAGAATTCTACTCACAAAAAACTTCTCCTGATCCCAAAAGCTTTTGCCTAATGTAAATTCTTCATCATTTGATTCGTAGAGGTTTTCTGATTTCTATGTAAAGTGTAGTTTCATAAGGGAAAACTATGTCAAGAATCTCCAAACTATATATGGTCCCTCGACTCCTATGCAGGGCCGGTCCTAACCCAAAGCCATGAAGCAATGGTATTTGGCACCACATGTTCTAACAGAAATTTTGGGTAAGAATGGCAATATTTCTTTCTTATAGTGGTTGGGGCCCTTATGTATCCTGCTAGAGTGTTGAGTTCGACCAACCAAGGGGAACATTTTTATAATTTGCTTTAGGCGTGAAGTTCTTCCGGACCGGCACTGGTCCTAAGATTGGTAAAGTGTAGGTTTCATATGTTTCTTATCACTGGGTCGTGGAGTAAAAATGAATTAAAATTGTTTAGATTCTTGGTCGGAAATCTCTTTCTTCATATAATCAACATTTAGTTTGGTTGTTTTCATGTAATGACTTTATGACAATATTCAGTTTCTTGGCAAAGAACCATTAATACTTGATTTGGTGATATTATGAAAACGTTGTTTTTACTTGTTTTGCTCATTCATTTCTGAGTTTCCCATGGCAGTTTATATTAGAAGAACTCTTGGCAAACTCAAACTGAGACATTAACTTTCATTAACATTAGAGAGAGAGTGACAATATAAAATTGGTTCTGTTTGAGTCTAAGTCGACCAAGTTCTTGCATTAGAAAACGAAAGGTTCTTGCATTCTTGAAACCTTTTACACCACATATATCTTGCACTTTTCAAACAAGTCCGTCTCAGATTTTGCTCCCAAAGTCGATAATACTACTCTAGAAACAAAGGAGCAACTAACAACAGTTTACCTAGTTTTCGTTTTTTTTTTGTTCCAATGTCTTATTGCAGTTGTATTACATGAAGATTTTTTTTTAACAGCGAAAGGCCATTTTATAACTCAAATAACTTGAGGTGGTCTGGGCAACCAAACCGGAATAGAACAACCAATGTAGCAAATATTCTTATGAAAAATTCTCGCAGACTTAGATAACGAATCAAATATTTCATTCTGTGCTCTTGGGATATAAGATATCTTGAACTCCAGAAAACATAGCTGCAGCGTCTTTATTGCCTCCAGCTCAGTTGCAAAGCGTGGCCAATCTTGGGGGTCCTTTGTCATAGCTATTAGGTCTTTGCAATCTGTTCCAAAATACTGGCATGAGAAATGTAGAATCATGTTCTCCATTTCTCACCGAAGTGCCTTCACTTCCGAATGTAGTGCATACTCTCTCCTATTGACGTTTCACATTCCCATAAGTTGTATGTTTCCCAATATATCCTTCCACACTCATTCACAACCACTAAAGTGATCCATTGGTATTACGTGAAGATTATGTGTCATGTGTGTTCTGAGTTGATATTTCCTTTTTGACAGCGTGTGTTTTGAGTTAAATTAATGAAAGAAGTTGATATAAAATATATAAATGATCTTATAAAAACACAATTACGACAAATAACTCGACTATTCCGAATATCTGAAACAAAAACCAAACCAATTTCTTAGATTACGATTCCTCGAGAAAACAATTATTAATTATTGTACAAATCAACTGGAATATGCTTATATGATAATTTTCAATATGGTGAGATTTAAACTATTAGGCGTTATAAAAAGTGTAAGTAGAACCACTCTACATAAATTCTCATAAGACAATTATGATCTTGTTGTAAGTAGAGAAGAGAAGAGAGGAATTAGTGTGTCTTATTTCATGAATAATGAACTCTTTATATAGGGATACAATATAGGGGTTTAGCTTGGAGAAGGAGTACAAGTAAATCTTGGTGAACAAGACTTTGTATAATCGACATCACAATATATTCTTAACACTTCCCCTTGATGTCTATTATGCGTGTAGATGCTTCCTTGTTAAAAACTTACCATGAAAACCCAATAGGAAAAATCATGGTTAGGGAAAAAGAGTGCAGCGCGCAATTACTTCCCCTAATGTGTACATACGTCAAGATCTTTGAGACGCCGCAATCCGATAAGATAAACCAACTTCTTGAAAGTAGCAGTGGGTAGCACCTTGGTGAATAAATCAGCCAAATTGTCACTTGAACGAACTTGAACAACACGAACATCGCCATTCTTCTGTAGATCATGTGTGAAAAAGAACTTCGGTAGAATGTGTTTTGTCCTGTCTCCTTTGATGTATCCATCTTTGAGTTGTGCGATACATGCAGCATTGTCCTCATACATGATTGTTAGAGCTTCTTTCCCTGTAGATAGACCACAATCTTCTCGTATATGTTGAATGACAGATCTTAACCATATACACTCTCGACTAGCTTCATGAATGGCTAAAATCTCTGCGTGTTTAGAAGAAGTTTCTGAAATGGTTTGCTTCATCGAACGCCAAGAGATAGCAGTTCCACCATAAGTAAAAACATATCCTGTTTGTGATCTAGCATTGTGGGGATCAGACATGTACCCAACATCTGCATAACCAATCAAATCTTCTGTGGATGGGTTAGGAAAAAATATACCCATGTCTTTCGTACCTTGGAGGTAACGAAGTATATGTTTTACCCCATTCCAATGCCTTCGATTCGGGCATGAACTAAACCTTGCCAATAAATTCACTGCAAATGATATATCTGGTCTTGTATGACTGGCAAGGTACATTAATGCCCCTATTGCACTTAAGTATGGTACTTCAGGGCAAAGAATTTCTTCATTCTTCTCTTTAGGGCGGAATGGATCTTTATTCACATCGAGTGATCTTACAACCATAGGACTACTCAAAGGATGGACTTGATCCATAGAGAATCATTTAGCCACCTTTTCTGTGTAAGTTTCTTGATGCACTAAGATTCTATTCTTGAGGTGCTCAATTTGTAGTCCCAAACAAAACTTTGTCTTTCCAAGATCTTTCATCTCAAATTCTTTCTTCAAGTATTCCATTGTAATTGAAATCTCATCGGGAGTCCCAATAATGTTTAAATCATCAATATTATACACTGCAATTATAACATATCCTTTCTCAAATCTCTTTATAAAGATGCATGGACTGATACGATCGTTTTATAGCCTTCTTTCAACAAGTACTCACTTAAGCGATTATACCACATACGTCATGATTGTTTCAGTCCATAAAGAGATCGATTTAACTTTATGCTATAACTTTCTCGAGAATTAGAATTTGTTGCTACTGGCAATTTAAATCCTTCTGGGATTTTCATGTAAATATCAGTATCCAGTGGGCCATATAAGTAAGTTGTGACTACATCCATTAAGCGTAAATCAAGTCTTTCATTTATCGCCAGACTGATAAGGAACCTGAATGTAGTAGCATCCACCACAGGAGAGTATGTCTCTTCATAATCAATTTCAGGTATTTGTGAAAATCCTTGTGCAACTAAACGTGCTCTGTATCTCACAAGCTCACTATTTTCATTTCTCTTTCGCACAAAAACCCCATTTATATCCCACTGGTTTTACACCTTTTGGTGTATGGACTACTGGTCCAAATACTGCTCGCTTTCACGAGAATTTATATTTTTTTTCTATTATTTCTTTCTGATTTGGCCAATCATTTCATTGTGTACATTTTTCAATAGACTTTGTTTCATGATCCTCTTTCTCATTCATCATATCAACTGCTACTTTGCATGCATAAATATCATCGACGTCGATTTGCATATCGGTTCCATTTTATTTTATACATGACATAAATTATTGAGCTCTCTTCATTGTCTCAGGTACCTGAATTTCTTTCAGTCATGTTTAATGTCTCTTCTGGAGATCATTCGAAGACTATATTTCCTCTTGACCATTATTTATTTATGCTCCTTTTCATTTACGAGGATTTTTATCTTTGGAACCAACATGTCTACCACACTTTAGTTGTGGCTAGCAGTTTGATCTTATTATTCTAGAACATCAATTCTTATTGGAGCATTTACAGCTGATATTGTGACTTGATCACTCTATTTATATGGGTCAGTAAATATGTCTGGCAAATGTTTTACTAAGCTCTAATTGAATTATCTTTTGAACTTTTTTGACATTTTCTTTAGTCCGAGGATCAATGATAATTCATATCAACTTATTTAATTTTTCAGCTGTTTATTTTCTCACCTTTATGTTGGAAATACTAATTCAATTTTAGCATTCATATCGAGCCTTACTTATATTCTTCAAGGATTGCTCTACATTCTTAAGTATCAGTGGAGATTCATATCCAACATATATTTCCAACCTCTTTTGAAAACTCATCTTAATTAAAGCTTTGTGGTGGAGCAACTGAGATGTCTATCGCACATCCAACATTCTTAGATGAAATGGTTGGTTTCTAACCCAATATTAATGTGGGGAGAACTAGTGATTACTTATTGGCTTGATGCAAACTAGTGTTGCTCAAAATGTTTAGCACTTATCCCAGTGAATTTGCCATAGTCTTCAAAGACTTTAAGAAGTGAATTCACCAATATTATAAAGATGCATAGTGGGTGATCAGTCCACCAACATCTCTTTTATTCATGCCAATAACTTCTTTTGGCTGGTGAAAACCGTATTAATATTTTATTTTGTACGCAAGTAACATATGTCAAATTATTTAAATGAATCTTCTGGTTCTTCAATGACTATTCCGCATAAATCTTAAAATATCTTTTCGCATCATTACTGAACCAAAATGGTCTAACTGGTTCATGCCAAGTATTTTGTTAATTTCTCGTTGACTATATAGTTATATCCACTACATTAATCTTTGTGTAGTACAATGTATAAAAAGATGTTTATATTCTCTAAATAACTTTTAGAGCCTTAAGAATATTTGTAATTGAAATGAATTTAACATTTCCTTACTATCTCAAAATTATATTTGTCTCAAAATTTTATGGACTTACTTTAAGAAAGATTCATCAATCTCATTTTAGTTAGAAAATCTTCTAAATGTTCCACTTATTATAAAATATGAGATTCTCTAACTCTTCCCCTCAAGATGATAACACTATAGGTTTATCAATCTTGAATTAAATTTCATATTAGAATCAATAATATACCCTATTAGGGTCATGTATCCTTTCTTAGATCCTTCTTACTTTTGAGACTTCTGAAGATACATTAATATTTATGTACTCTTATGGAGTATTTATGTACTCTTCTAGAGTATTAATACACATCCTCTTCTTGAACATTATATAAACTTTATTACCTTGTAAGGTACTCACAATAATTTTCTTTCATCTTTATATGAATGAATATCTTCACTTTATTACCATATTTATTTTCTCAATTTCAAGTGAGAATATGAGTTCTATAAAGAAACTCTTTGGTTTTGACCTTTGATCATAACCATATATATCCACATTCACGTCTACAGTCACTTTTACTTTTATTTTCTTGACCACTCCTATTTGTGTGGATTTTATTTCTCAGTATAAAATATCATATTCTCTTCAAAAGAATAGATCTAATCAACTAGATGTGATTTATCATCGTACTTCAATAACTCATTGTTTTTCTTAGTCTCAAGGAGACAAAACATAGCTATAAGCTTATTTAATCTCTTTTCTCAAGCATTTGTCTGTTGGACAACTTAATTTGTGTAAAAAGATTTATTCTACAATATCTTTGGATCATTGATATTCTCTTTAGGAATATTTTATTTTTAAACTTAGCATCCAACATAGTTGGACTTTATTTACAGACCGTAGGTCTTGTAATCTTTAGATGCAAAACACATAATGAGCTTTAGGTAATCATATTCAAGTGATTACACCTTTCTTTGGATTGTTCTCCAAAACTTATGGATCTTTTAAGGTTAAACCTTAAGCCGAAAACTCTCGTATATACAATCGTAATGAAAATAATAATAAGGTATATTTACAAGTTATATATCTCGAACAAACCGATTTCGTTTTCTAAAAATATTTTTTTTTTATTACTACATGTATATTGCATGCACTCAACCATAAAATTTTTACAATATTGTATGTACTCATATATGTAAATAATATATTACATGCATTCAACCGTAACACTTTATTACTATATTATATGCATTCATATATATTACATGCATTGAACCCTAAATTTTAAACCAGCGTGCAATATCTTATCAAATATAGTAAATAATTATTAACTTATGAATCCAATATGTATATTTTATTTATCGCATAACATATCAAGTATAAATGCATATACGATGTTCATTAACAGTGAATGCGATCAATGAATAAATTTTAATTAATAATTATAAATCAAGGTTGTCAATTTGCAATGATGAATAAATGTGAATTAACAACCTACATATAAAAAAATGTCAAAATCAAACTCATGTATGTGTAAAGTGTTAAAAGTTAAACTTGTCACTAAATGAAGAAGCATCATAGTAACTCTATAAGAAAATAAATAATGTATTATGCAGTAATATGATTACTTTTAATAATAAAATATAAGCATCACATATGATTAATAAAGAGAACACATACTATTGAGCATTAGCTTTAGAAACATCGACAAGATCTCTTTTTAATCGAATGATTTTCTTTCCTTGAAACAAGGATAGATCAATATTGTCGACTAAAGCTCCTAAGCTCATACTATGTATGAATCCCTTCTTACAAACCATGAATTGATAACAAGCATGATTTGAAGAAGGATTGAATATAGACTAAAAATATAACATAATAAAAATCTATACCTATTAGCTTAAGATCGCTAAAGCTTCGTGCTGATAACGTGTTGTAAGTAGAGAAGAGAAGAGATGAATTAGTGTGTCTTTTTCCATGAATAATGAACTCTTTATATAGGGATACAATATAGGGGTTTAGCTTGGAGAAGGAGTACAAGTAAATCTTGGTGAACAAGACTTTGTATAATCGACATCACAATATATTCTTAACAGATCTTCGGTTGTACCCCCGTTTATGCAATAGTAAAAACTAGTATTATCTTCCGTGGAGGCCGGTTTCTAGATATGTGCCCAAGACATATTTGCACATGTCAACAATTTCTTTTTGCAAATTTTAATTAGAATTTAGGTTTGTTTTCAAAAAAAACTAGGGTCCCTCTTTATAGATTATAGGGTCGACGAGCTATTTCTGCACGAGAAGTATCATATAGCATCAGATCCCCACTAAACTATGACCTAGTGTCAAATCTCCACGATTTGAAAGTTATAAACTTATTTCTCCACGAATTAACAATTTTGAATATATTTCTCCCTGAACCGATGTTACGAAACTTAATTACCCATAGACTATGGTTTTACTTGGTTTATTATTAATCAAATAGTTTAAACCGGCTAAACCAAACCAAAATTCAATTAAAACAATTTTTATTAAAGAATATTGTTTATTTTCTTGTTGAAATTTCGAAATATAGATTTTTTTGAATTCCAAAAATACTTCCTAATTTTTTAATATTTTTGCATTTTAAAAAAATTAAAATACAAAATTACATCAAGATTTTATGTTTACAAAATTTAATAAAATTACAATGAACAAATAAGGTTATTAATTTTTTGTATTTTTTTGAAATTTGAAAGCAAAAATTTAAATTTGATAAAAGTATATGTCAAAATCTATATTTTGTTGAATTTTGAAGTAAATCAAATTTTCAAAAAAATAGATTTTTTGACATATATTTTTATCAAAATTTGATTTTTAATTCTTTCAAATTAAAAAAAGAACAAATTTAACAAGTTTATTTGTTCGTTGTGATTTTAGTAATCTTTATAAGAATGAAATCTTGATGTAAGATTTTTCTTTTAAATTTCAGAAAACACAAAAATATAAACCTAATACAATATTCATTTATATAAATTGTTTAAAATGAATTTTGGTTTGGTTTAGTCGGTTTAAATTATTTGGTTAATAAAAAACCAATTAAAACCACGATCTATGGGTAATTAAGTTTCGAAGTATCGGTTCAGAGAGAAATACATTCGAAATTGGTAATTCGTGAAGAAATAAGTTTGTAACTTTCAAATCATGGAGAATTGACACTAAGTCATAGTTTGGTGGGGATTTAATGCTATATGATACAACTCGTGGAGAAATAGCTCGTCGACCCTAGATTATATATATGAATTGTTCTTATAAATTGCACAGAGTCCACTAAATGATTGGGATGGGCATGCTCCCGTGCATAGGAGTTTGTTCATACATATAATTATATTATATATCCAGAATTACATTTTAAAAAAAAATCTTTTAAAAATTAAAATTGTGTTGTTTATATATTACAATAGACTAATATGAATGTATACTATGGATCTCTCTTCATAAACCAAAACAAAGCATTACATATGAAAAATAAACTAAAAGAAAACATATATTTTGCATAAGAACAATTAAAGTATCAACCTTCATTTTGTAGTTAATTAAGATCAATATCTTTCGTAGTCTTTGATTTCTTCTGCTATATATTTCTTTGTTTTTTGTAGTTGTATCTTTTACATTTCTTCATTAATGCTATACTTACTCTTGCATTTTTTCTAAGAGATTCTACTAATTTAACATTATATATATATATATATATTGTTCGGAAAGTAAGAAAAATAAGATCACTATATTTCTATAAAATTATACAAATAAATAAAAAATAAAGAAGACCAACCTGATCAAGTTAGGTCTTCATCCACACAATAGACATGAGTCTTTCTTGTTTTCTCTATCACCGGAGTTTCTTATTAAGCCGCATTATTGTTTTTGTTATCATAATTATTCTTTCTTTGTGGCGTGTCTCAGGTCTCTTAAAAGCCTTGTACATGCGCTTTAAGGCGAACTAGGTCGTTTTCCGCACTATGCGCGGAGTATTTATTTTTAAATATTATATTTGCATATTTATTATCATAAATTTATTTTATATTGTATTGAATATATTTTTATTTCATTTATATATTAGTATTTTTCCAAAATGTTTATTTAGTAAATTATCATTACCATTTTTCTATGTGAATGTAAAACATTAATTTTATTTTGAAAATACCACATTGTACGTAGATGAGGTTTTATCTTTTAAAAATAGATCGTAATTTACCATCAAATATCTATCACTACTATCTATGTGATATAGTGACTCAATAATAATTATTTATTTAATATAAAAACTACAATGATAAAGGTGATTTAAGCTTCTGTTTTCTTAATTTACAAATTATTTCTTAATAGGCCATAGAATTATATATATCTTAAAACACTGTCACTATAATTTGTTTATCTGTATAAACATTTCCCACAAAAATATTTTATTAATAAATTTATTATTTTCAAATTGAATTCAAGTTTCCTATTTATATATTTGTTTAGTTCTTATGGGTACAGATAACAATGTATACTTCTTCAATGATAGGAAATTATATATTTTCAATTTAAAATATGATGATTTAAAAGTCTATTTTTACTTAACACAAAGATTTTAAAATTGATATTTCAAAATTCTCATTTATACTGTCTTTTCAATTTTCACGTTTTATATATTTTTTAATAATTTTTAACCAATATCTCAAACCAAAATCCACTTACTCCTAAAACACGTCTGACTCGAAAACAGAAGCTTAAATCACCTTTATTATTAACACTAATCCCATATTTCGGTATTGGCATAGCTATTTTCAACATTAACACTAATCCCATATTTCCTTCACTAATATCATTTTCAAACAAAATTTTGATGCTAGTTTGTTATATTGTCTTCTTAGATAAACAATTTTTTTTAAAAAAAATATGTTCTTAGTTGCAAATCATCTAATTTTTTTCTCGACCATCACGTGAAGTTCAAACTAAAAAGAATAAGTCTTCAGTAACATGTTTTATATTCAAAACTTTTGTTTGTTCTTGATTCACACAAACAAAAACCAGTTTATATATTCTTCAGGTCATTGTTGAAACATATAATTTACATAGGAGCAAATATGTTTCCAAAAAGAAAATAAAGAACTTCGTCGTGGCTTTACTTCCTCAGAGATTACTCTGGCTCTCATTGCTAACTTAGAAGCCATAACCTGCATGTCAACAGAAATATCAGAAATGGTTGTAGATTTGCATATAGTTATGAGGGTTCTATTAAAAAAACTGAGATGGGGTTACCAGCAGGAGCTGCTGATTAAGGCTCATTGTTCGCAAGAACAACACAATCAGATATGAATAAGATGGGGTTATATTCCTGTTTGTTTGAGCTTGGGAGCAAATGCAAGTGAATTCTCAATCTGTCTGCGGGTAGCAAAGACAGAGTCATAATGGAGTGGTTCTATGCAATAAACTCAGCAGCAGACCTTAAAGAGACTTAAACAGCAGCAGACCTTAAAGAGACTTAAACAACAGTCAACTTGAAGCCAGTTTGGGTTTCTTAAACATGCAAAGACTAAAGAGGAGCAAGGTGGGCGCAACTTACAGATCCAAATACAACTTTTTGCAGTTGCATCGCTAACATAATCGCCCTTGTCAAGTGTTCAAAGTTTCACCTGCGTATTTATGCCAACTTATAAGGAGAAAAAAAACTACACACAAAGCTGTTGTATAACTTTTCTCAAGAAAATGTTTGCTTATTTCTCCTAAAGGTTGTTTGGATTCAAATCTTTGAACAACAAAATAATAATTGTGGTTGCCCCCATCCAAATTAAAGACAAAAGAATACATAATGTTACCCTAGTGTCAGCTACATAATGTTAATATTTTTTTTGTTAACAATCATCTGGAAAGATTGACTTGCTCAAATGTTGTTTAGAAAACAAAGGATAAATGTTGCAGCTATGTCTAAATCGCAGCTGCAAACCCCATGAGTAGTGCCAAAAATGTAAATTCGAATAGTTTCTCTTTGTGAAATTGGAGCGATTTAACGACAAATTTACAAACCATTAAGAACATGACAAATATAACCTATACTTTTTCATCAGTGAGAAGAAGGTAGAGTCTGATGACCAACCTGGCTTTAGATGGATTTGAAAACCAAAGAGGATCACGCAAATAGGTGAAGATGTCATCGAAGTAAACTCGTCGTAATATTGACGCGGTACATTTCGAGTTGTCCGTAGCCATTTCTGCGTTGGAATTTGTGGTCTTAGTGCAAAGAACATTACGTGTGTAGAAAAAGAAATCAAGAAGTGGTCACCTAGGTTGATTTGGATCAACAGAAGTTAAAAAAATCTGATACGTGTTTGCCGGTAAGGAAAAGCTCAAAGCCAATAAGCTTATTGTTGTGTTTATCGCCTCTCAGGAACAGATTAACCCGAAGCGTTTTGTTCTGATTCGGCTGGACCCGGGGAGATGTCGGTGAAATACACGGCGACATGAGAATTTCCAGAGGATTTAGCAGATCCCATGGCCATAGCTTGATCTTTGACTGAAGAATTCATAGATTAAAACCGAGAAAAAAAATTATATAGGAGGAAAAGAAAAGGAAAGTGAAAGGATACATCTAGTAAAAAGGTGTACAGATCAGAATCAATGATTCAGATTGGGTAACTACTGCAAAGTAATGGAGATTTGGAGAAGATGGAACGGTTGCTATGGAGAGGAATCGTCGAAGACTATCAACGAAGAAGTAAAATGTGGGTTTCGTTGGAAAGCTTAACATGGGTCTTATATGGACCACAAATAAATTTGATAAATTTGAGAAACTTACAATATTTGGCCCATGTAAATGTGAAGTGGCAAAATAAAGACAAATGATGGTTGATTTTCCATGGTGACCTGGACAACTTCTCCTTTCAAGTTATTGTACTTTTAGTATAGTAAGATCTCTCTTACTCTATTCCCTGAATTATCACTACCATACAAAATAAGCACATTTTAGCAAATCGAGAATTTATTTGTCAATTTTGAAAATGTTACGGACTTGTTTTGTTTACGTTTATCTATTTTACCATGCAGTATGCGGCTTTTGCCTATTTCTATAAAAGCAAAAGCAGAAAAGCTATGAGTCATTTGTAATTCTACCACAAATTTGATATAATTTTGTAAATTTACCTTTAATGAATGATAATTTTTAAAAATATTTTAATTTTTTGATGAAAATATATTTAATTATTTTTTAAATATTTTTTAAAAAATTAGAAACTTAACCTCATCCATTTAACACTAGACCCTAAAAAATAATCATTAAAGTGTAAACTCAAATGTTAATATATTTTTGATGGTGTGTATTTTTGTAAAATAGTACTTAACTTATGTTTTTTTTAGCAAATTTTCAAAAGCTATATGTAAATTAGAAGAGAAAAGGGCTTATGAAAAAAAGTTCAATATAGCGCAAAGGATAATTTGAGCATTAAGAGTCTGGGTATTTTTAGAGTTACTGACTTGCATCGTGTTACAAAAAAAAAACTGACGTGCATCTACCAACTTTGCAGTATGCCCTATCGACCTGTCCACTACAAATCTATGTTTTTTCAGACGAATATTTTTGACACTATTTGCTCATGTTTAAGAGATGACTATGTAAAGAAAAAATAATTTATTGTTAACCGGTTTAAATTCTTTTACTAGTGGAACAATTTCATTTGAATATTTGAAATTTTATAGTTAACACATAAAATAAATGACGTCTATTATGATAAATATAATTAATGAAATAGTATGAAAGACTGAAAAAATAAAAACAGTATAATAAATAATTAAAAAGAAGTAAATTATGTTTTATATTTTTTATAATAAATGATCAATTTATTTGGAAATAAGCAATTAATAAAGTAATTAAGATGAATAAAAAAAAGAAAATAAAAAAATATAGTAATTTTTTTAAATAAGATTAGTTTTATTTTGTATTTCAGTTTTGATAATAATATAGATAAATAAGTGTTAAAATGGATCAAAATAACTGATACTCGCAAGATAAATAAATATACATAAAAAGATCCAAAACTGGGCCAAACAGTGAGGCCCAATAAATTCTCACTCTGACGAGTAAATAAATAGCCAAATGATTGAGAACTCTTGGGGTCGTCTCTCTCACTCTGCGTCGAACATTTTCACTACTTTAAAACCTTTCTTCCCCAATCGTGGGTTCTATCCATGATTGTTGGCTACAAATCTCTAGGGTTTTCTTTTTGTGTGTGTTCGTACTCACTTTTCCGATAAAACCCTAGTTGTGTTTCTCTCTAATGGAGACCGCCATGACTCGTGACGGTTCCCTTCAGAATCCTTCAAGGAAAGAGTGGCGCCCCGTTTACCCGGTAATGTGCCTAATCTTGAACTGGGTTATGTTCTTAAATGGTTAAAGCTGAAATCTTGATTTTTATTTTTATTTTTTTGGGAACGGTTACCAGACAGAACTGAGAGCCATATACGAGGTTAATCACTTCTATCTTGCGAATTTATGAACTTGTTGGAGAGTGGAGACGACATTGTTTGTGGGGTTTTGTTGAAGTGCAGAATGGAAGAGACGGTGAACTTTTGGAGAAGATTCGTTCAGTTTCTAGACAAAAAGGAGAGCTACTGCAGCAGGAGGTTGCACTCCGAGCTCGGATGTTGTCTATGGAGATCCAGAGAAGCTTTGAGTCTCGCTCTGCTGAGTATGAGAATGCTGCAGCTAGATTGCAGGTTAGTGCACTGCATTGTTCTTTTCAATTTTGATGAAGTGTGGACGATGTATAGAAGGAATGTTTTTGAACTTTTTTTAGGAGCAACTTCGTGAGAAGGAGAGATCTATTCGCGAGTTGGAGAGGAAGTTAGAAGAGAAAGACAGAGAGCTGCATGCTGTTAAGCTTGATAACGAAGCAGTATGTTTGATTTTAAGGTCTTCTTTAGATATAAGTTGGTCCTAATGGTTTGATGCTAAATAATCTTACCAGGCCTGGGCGAGTGAAGGTCTACTAAGAGAACAAAACAACGAACTTGCTACTCTAAGGTTCTTTTTCGTTTTCTCTTGAAACTCTTTTCTCTAAGCTAAGGTCTTACACATTTTCATTTCACTGGTTACTTAATGAGGAGTCTTACATATTGAGGTTTTGGAATATATATAACAAGCTACTTTTTTTCTATTTTTTCTCTCAATATGCAGAAGGGAGCGTGATCACTTTGAAGCTGAGAGGTCCCAGAATATACATAAAATATCTGAACTTCAGGAGCATTTTCAGGAGAAAGAGCGACAATACGCTAAATTGCAGGAAGAGGTTTGTTTTCCCAGTGTTACAAACGACTAAGTCTGTTCGAAATTCTCATGAATCTTGTAGTTATATGTCAATGTTACACTAAACATAGATTCTTTATCCATGATGGATTGTAGAATAGGGTTGCTCAAGAAACAAGCATGTACAAGGATGAGCAACTGAGAGAATTGCAAGGTTGGATTGCGCGTGCGCAAGAGATGGATGCTTTACAGTCATCTACAAATCACTCCTTGCAGGCTGAATTGCGAGAACGTACTGAGCAGTATAACCACCTATGGCATGGTTGCCAAAGACAGGTTTGTTATCTGAATTATCTCCCAAAATGTATTGTTTTCTGCTCTGAGATGCTTTTACTCTCATCTTATATTCTTCCATCTCATTGACTTCAGTTTGCGGAGTTTGAGAGATTGCATCTAAATACAGTGCAACAGCTTCAGCATGAGCTTGCCAATTTAAAGGAAGGAGGTGGCTCCAAAACAAATCCCACCCGTACCTCTCAGATTATCGAGAATTGGGGGAACCAAATCGAGGTACATATTCAAGCAAAAAGTCTGATGGTTTGTGTTCTTGGCAATGAAACAGTCAATGCTAAAGCACTTGAAATTGATCCCAACCTAATCGTGGCTGTCTTTTGTCTTGTGATTATTCGTAGAAAAGGGATGTTGATCTTGTGACGCATGGGTACCTTCAAGCGGGCCAGATGAACCCTCTGCACTCATTTGTCATGCATCAACAAGATATTACTCGGGGACCTTCACCTCTTGTTGCACAGTCAGTGTTACTGCAGCAAAAGGTGTGTGATTAAGAATCCATCTTTTGTTTATTTTTGCTACAGTTAATGACTATACGAGTCTTTCATGCTTTTTTCGCAGGCTGTACCAGTTAGTTCAGAGATGCCTAAACAGAATCATCATGTGCATCCATCTCAAGCTGTTCATACCTTGGTAAGTTCTGATGCAAAGATGGAACACCAGATGCCTGCCAATGGACAGTCCCCTGTTCAAGGCTATCTGGATGTTCAAACTGGCCATGGAACACGATACAGATCAACTACACCATCGTCCTCTGTAAATGAACAGGTAGGGGATGTTCTTGTTACTACATGTGGTAATACTTATTCAAAACGATACTATCTTAGAGAGTAACCCTTTACAGGTAGTTGAATCTAGCAATGGATCTAGTACGTCAGAGAATAACTTTCAAGACATTTCTTCACAGTTCCGTGATGTGCTAAGGCTAGATTCTAATGCTCTGAATCAGAAACCTGAGGTATGCACGCATTATTTAGATATTTTCTTTGCTTGTGGCTACAGGCTAATCTGTTTTCGATTTGATCCCATGAGGATAATGGTCAGGCTTCAGCTGGTGAACAAAATGGTGCTAATTCCATCGTGCCTGAAAGTCTAGTCTCATCTGGCAAAGCTGAGAGGAACTTAGAGAGTGCTCTTCTGGATGAAAGGTCGCTTTTGGCTTGTATCGTTCGTACTATACCAGCTGGTGAAAGAATTAGAACAAGTTCAACGGTGAGAGTCCTAACCACAATGAGAGTGAATAATTGAATTTGGAACTGGTTTTTGTTATAACATTTGTCATTTTACAGCTTCCAAATCGTTTGGGCAAAATGCTAGCGCCACTGCAGTGGCATGATTACAGGAAGAAGTATGGGAAGCTGGAAGATTTTGTTGCTAAGCATCTCGAGGTCTGTCTCATCTAATTACAAAACCATTTAATGTCTTCTTTTCTCTTAAAAAGACTGTTAAACTTGTTTTGGCTGCAGTTGTTTATGATAGAAGGGGACTTTATTCAAGTTAGAGAAGGTGCACAGAAAATGGTAGCAGCGTCAGGTTCAGCAGCAACGTACAAAGTGGCAGCAGCAGCAGCAGCGTCATCATCTCCAAACTCAATGTATGTGGCTATGACTCCTATGGCTCAATCTCAGGGGATAAAGAAGAACGACAAAACAGTCCAAAGAGGAAGACAGAGTTCTTCTGATTTTATGGCGCCGCAACAAAGAAAGCTCTGATGTTTACTTGTGGAGGAAAACCAGCGAGGCAGGCGTGACAATCTCCTAATTTTGTCTTTCTGAAATATATGGTCTCCAACGCTCAAAATGATTCTTTTTCGGTTTTAGTAGAGTATTTGTATGCTCGACATGGATTATTTTCAATTTGACCTGCTTACAATCAGCCATAAAAATTTAGGAAAGGACCAAACCTTAAATCATAGCTACATAAAGAGGAGAGTGTGCATCGAGTTATTAGAGCAGCCTTAACAGTTAAAACTTGGTAAAACTTATTTGTGTATCTGAAAAATATAATAATAATATTTTAATAAATTTTGATTATAAATTACCAACAGTTAACAATATATGAGAAGAGTGAGCAGTGAAACTAACCTGCATTCTAGCACCAGTTAAGCTAAAACGAAACGAAGATAACCGGGTAGTTGGAGTCATGGTTAGGGATGGTAATCATGTTTCTGTTTAGATTCATTGGAGTTTTAGATTTTGGGGTCATGAAATTCAGGCCTATTCGGATATTATAAAAGTTTGATTTAGATTTGGTTCGAGTTTAGTTACATTCTTAAGTTCCGACTGAATCTGAAATATTTTCGGTTTCAGATACTAAGCGGTTATCGGTTCTATAAATATTGATTTGTACTTGATTAAAATCAATATATATCCAATAATTTCAATATTGTTTACATGACTTCCTTAAACCATATTGTTTTCCTTCAAAATAATATTGGAATACTCGTCTATCAACCATATGAGATTTTTTTTTGAACTATAATAACAACATCATATATAACTAGGCGTAGGCATTCGGGGTCTCAATCGGATTTCAGTTTTATCCAATCGGATCTCGGTTTTTTGGATTTGTTAAAATTATCCCCATTCGAATTATATGAAAGTTTGGTTCAGGACCGGTTCAGGTCAGGGTTAGTAAATCTTCAAAGAACCGATACAATCCGATGTACTTTTGGGTTTGGGTACCAATCAGTTATTTGGTTTAAAAATACCTGATTTGTACCTACTTTGTAACCAAAACATAAGTAAAATCGATTTTTCGGTTTTGAAGTACCTGATTTGTACCTATTTTGTAATCAAAACATAAGTAAAATCAATTCAAAAAAAAAGAACATCAAACGTGATCATTCAAAATCAAACAAAAAGTAAACATAGTTACTAATACAAAGAAAACCAGACAATTAAAAGTATAAAACGAAAACCAAATTCTCATAAAATGAGAAACATTATTAAATTGAAACAAAACCAAAATCTAAAAACATGAAGCTTCAACTTGCACTTTCAACCATCAACCTTCATGTAATATAACCACCAACCTTCATGTGATAGATATGTATTTTGGATACATATTAGAGATCATGTTTGGTAGAAGTTATTTTTTTTAGAATTTTGTTTCGGGTTTTACCGGATTCCCATTTAGCTTTGGGTTTGGTTCGGAGAATACCCATAACCCGAAATACAATAAAATAAGATTCATTCGGTATTTATGTCGGGTTCAAATTTATTTTTATTGGATCGGGTTCGGTTCAGATTTTCAGGTTCAGTTTATTTTCCCAACCCTAGATATAACGAAAATGGTCTATTTCAACAACAACTTTACGCATCGTGCCTATTCCTTCACGAACTATATAATAGTGCGTATTTCATCACAAACTTTAAAAAAAATCGAAAATCCCATATGAACTTTCAAAATCGTGCCTATATATATGTTGACCGTCAATGATGTTAGTTAACCGTTAATTTATCAAAACAATGTCGTTTAAATTCAAAAAAAATTTGAAAAACTGCTTCTTTGAGGATTCAAATTCTAGCACAAAAACATAACAATGAACATCTTAACCACTAGACTAAAGTAACATTTTTGTAATAGTTTGTAAACAAGAAATGATATATGTTTTGGGTTTATCAAATAAATCTTATCAATTTTTATTATTTTAGTTTTATAAAATAAATTTATTATTTTTTTTATATATAATAAATTTTATGAATCATTATTATAAATTTAAATTAATTACTATTAATTTGAATAATTACATTTTAGTATTAATAAAAAATAAACATATAAAACCAAATTAAAATGTATTATAATATTATTAAAATTGTAATATTATAATATATAAAGTCAAACAAGTAATTTAGATATATTTTAATATTATTAAAAATTGAAATATGTAAATTCAAATTTAACTTATAAACTTATCTCTATAGACATAAAAACAAAAAAAAATTAAAATTTACAATATATTTTATTTTAATAATAATATAAAATAAAATTTACAGCAATAGTAATTAATTTAAATATATAAAACAAGGATTCATAAAAATTATTTAAATAAACAAGAATAAAATTATTTTATAAAACTAAAATAATAAAAATTGATAAGATTTATTTAATAAAACCAAAACATATATATCATTTAGTGTTTACAAACAATTACTAGAATGTTACCTTAGTCTAGTGGTTAAGATGTTTTGTGTTATGTTTCTGTGCTAGTGTTCGAATCCTAGAAAGTGTAGATTTTTAATTTTTTGGATAATCCAAAACGACGTCGTTTTGATAAGTTAACGGTTGACTAACATCATTCACGATCCATATATATATATATATATATATATATATATATATATATATATATGCACGATTATGAGAGTTCATATAATATTTTTAATTAGAAATTATTTTTAGTCAATTAAACATATATCAGTTAACGTTACTTATAACTATTTTATGTAATAATCTACAAAAATAGATAGATGTAAAGAAAATATTTATATTACTTTGAAGTAAATATATTTTATATTTTTTAAAATTATGTTTTAAATGAAATTATATTTTTCATATCAAGATTATCTTTTTGAACTTTTTACTGTGAAAATTGTATTATATAAAAATATATTTTTCATCTAAGAAAAAGATAGATATAAAACTATTTTTATTAATTTGAAAGTATACTTTATGTTGTTCAAAAATATGCTTTATTTAAAGGGAATATAACTATTTTGTGAACTTTTTCTTTTAATGAAATCACATTATAGATAAATATTTTTCCTTTTAAATTAGATTTTAAAATTTATAAATGTTTTCTTTTTATTATATATTATTATTTGAAAAAGGTAAAAAATTAACTAAATTAAAAATTTAATCAACAGAATCACTAAATAAAAAAACTAATAGTACTTAAATGTAATATTTTTAATTTATTAATGGTACCTCTCTGATTAATTGTCACAAGAATTAATGTGAGCACGATATATAAAAAATTGAATTCTCAAATAATATTATAGAAAGACATTAGGAAAAAGATCACAAGGTTTAATAGAATTATCAACAAGACTATAGATTTCAAGTTCGGGCAGCTCTCAAGAAAGGTTGGTAAACATTTCAAATTGGATGTACGTGAAGTAACATGCAGGTGGGACATGTAATGTAACCAAAATGAGGCAGCATATCCAATTTTTAGTATTGACATATTATCTAGAACCAGAGAAATAAATGGGTCTAAAAAATTCATGATAGAAACCCTACATGTCTAAAACATACAATTACATCACTACAAGAAAACAAGGACTTAACAACTAAAGTTTACGAGGAAAATACTTCGTCGTAAATGTACTAATACATTACTAGGACATTACGACGAACAATAAATTTGTCGTAATGTCCTTGTAAAACTACAAAGCTATTACGACGAATAATATGGTTGGTGAAAACGTGTTTATACTATGCTTCCGAGAAGTAAATTCGTTGTAAAATCCTTGTGGGGTACTTGTAATAGCCTAGTTAAGGTTTTCCTTGTAAATTCGTTGTTATATCTTCACCTACCAAATTCGAAAATTTCCTATATATATGTTCATTCTCTTCATAAGTTATCACACAAACGAAAAAAAGAAAAGAATCAAAAAAAATGTCAGATGGTAGAAATATTTACGAGTTACGGAGTTGGATGTATACGCACAAGGATGTTGACGGTAGAGTGACCGATGCATTTCTCAGGGGGCCAGAGACATTCATGTACCAGGCATGGTGTACGCCGATCACGCAAGAAAGTGGTAAGATGTTCTGTCCTTGTCGAAAGTGCAAGAAAATTTGCTCGTAGTGAAACTGTATGGAAGCATTTATTAAACAGAGGCTTTACACCACATTACTATATTTGGTTTCAACATGGAGAAGGTTATGGTGAAAATGAAGCTAGTAGTAGTAATAGTAACTTTCAGGATGCTGGTAATAGGCAATAACCATATCATTTGCATAATGAATATAGTTACCATGAGGAAGAAAAGATGGTAGATCATGATAGGGTTCATGACATGATTACTGATGCATTTTTACCTGCTTACGGGATGCTTTCTGGATGGACAACACATGGAAGGTTATCTTGTCCATATTGTCTTGGAATGACATATGCTTTTCAACTGAAGCATGGTAGGATGACATGTTGGTTTGATTTTCATCGTCGATTTCTTCCCCTTACTCATCCATACCGAAGAAACAAGACATTGTTTAGGTGCAAAAGAGTTGTGAGAGACAGTCCTCCTCCATATATTTAACTGGAGAACAAATTGAAGAATTACTTGATCACTATGGAGCTTTGGAAACAGTTCCTCGTGGAGGGAACTGACATATTCCTACAAATATGCCTGATGGGTATGGAGTCACTCACAATTGGCACAAGAAGAGTATATTTTGGGAGCTGCCTTACTGGAAGGATCTTCTTTTGCGGCACAACCTCGATGTGATGCATATAGAGAAGAATTTTTTTGACAACATCATGAATACAATACTCAATGTTCAAGGGAAGACAAAAGACAGCAAAAAGTCAAGATTGGACTTACCTGATATTTGCTCGAGAAGTGAGTTGCATATCAAGAGCAATGGAAAAGTTCCAGTTCTCATCTTCTGATTGTCATCAGAAGCAAAGACGACTTTGTTCAACTGGGTGACATTAGAAGTGAAGTTTCCTGATGGATATGTTTCTAACCTCTCAAGATGTGTTGAACAAGGTCAAAAGTTTTCAGCAACGAAGAGTCATGATTGCCATGTGTTTATGCAACGACTACTTCCATTCGCTTTTGCTGAGCTGCTTCCAACAAATGTACATGAATCACTTGCAGGTAAAATATTTTTATTATTACATAATAATTTATGTGTTATGATATGTTAACTATGATATATATGGGGTATTTTTTGTAATATATAGGCATTGAAGCATTTTTTAGGGACTTAATCACACGTACGTTCAAAGAAGACGACATGCAAAAATTCTACGAGAATATTCTGATCTTAATCTGCAACCTAGAGAAGATATTTCCTCCTGAATTTTTTGACGTCATGGAACATCTCGTTGTCCACCTCCCGTACGAGGCATTGCTTCGTGGACCTGTTCATTATGGATGGATGTATCCTTATGAGCGCTCCATGAAACATTTGAAAGGGAAAAACACAAAATCTTGCAAAGGTCGAAGGGTCCATAGTTGCTGGGAGCTTGACTGCAGAAACATCGCACTTCACATCATAATACTTCGCACCAGCAGTCCGCACTAGGAAGAGGGTACCTAGAAGATATGATGATGGTGGGGTCGTTCCAACATATGCAGTTGACGGTGTACAAGACATTTTCTGCCAGATTGGACGGTTTGGTGGTAAATTAAAAGAAGTTTGGTGGTCTAGTGAAGATGATAAGCATAGTGCCCACACTTATATTCTGCTCAAATGCGAGGATGCAGTGACGCGTTCGTTTGAAAGGTAATTAATATATATTGTTTTAAGTTAAATATTAAAGCTATTAATGTTTTGAAGTTATTTAATTTATATTTATTTGTGTATCTTTTTTTTGCAGCTTGTTTGTTACGCAAGTTGAAGAAGCAATACCAGGAATATCCGCAACTGAGATGGAGAAACGTAAAGATCAACACTTTGTCAAATGGTTAAAGACTCAGGTAAATTTATATGTTAAATACTATAGTATAATATTTACGAGTCTAACGCTAGCTATGACTTTTATGTAGGTTGATTATGATGATCCACACTATCCGGTATGGTTTCATGATTTGGTCTTAGGCCCTGTAGCAAAGGTGACCACATCACCTATGTATTTCACACGAGGTTTTACCTTTCACGCTTATGAGTATGGAAAACGACGGACAACAAGTAACTACGGAGTGTGTGTGACAGGCGAAACAGACTTTTACGGGATTTTGCAGAAGATTATTGAAGTTGAGTTTGTAGGGTTACTAAAATTGAAGTGCGTTCTCTTCAAATGTGACTGGTTCGACCCCGTTCTGAACAGAGGTACTCGGATTAACAAATTCGGTGTTGTCGATGTCAATTCTAGAAGAAGATACAACAAATTTGAGCCTTTCATTTTAGCTTCTCAAGCCTGCCAAGTTAGCTTCATTCCATACCCACGCCTTAGGGATTCCGGAATAACTTGGTTAGCGGCTATCAAAGTTACTCCTCGTGGACGAATAGTTGCTGGAGAAGAACCACCTTTGCAAGAAGAAGCGTGTATCACTGAGGTTGTAGTACCTGAACAACATACCGATGACATTCTTCTCATTGATCCAGAAAATCGTCAACTTCCCGATGATATGACGGATGAAGCAGGTGAAGACGAGTTTGGTGAAAATGATGATGATCATTGTACTGATGTTGATGATGACTCGAATGACTCAGAATGAATGTAAACAAATGTTTTCAATATTTAAATATGTGTAAGACTTCAGTTATGTGTTATTCAGTTGAATTTTAGAACTTAAAATTTGAATTTTAAATAATTAATTAAAGTATTAAAACATAATTGAATTTCATTAAGGGTTTAGGGTTTATATTTTTATCACCAAAAAATGACAGCTTAGAATTTAAGGGAAATGGGATGAAGAGTGAAATATAGATGTGAAGTAATAGATTTGGGGTTTGGGGGTTTAGGGATTTGACTTAGAGGGTTTTGGATATATTCGTATTAAATTCGTCGTAATGAAAAACACGGGCCTGGTAGTTTCGTCGTAAATGGGCCTATTAATTTCGTCGTAATTTGTCCTACTAAATTCATCGTAAACTTGTCCTATTAAATTCGTCGTAATGCAAAACACGCGCATGGTATATTCGTCATAATGGATGACACGCGCGTGGTAGATTCTTCGTAATGGAAGACACGCGCGTGGTAACTTCGTTGTAATATTACGACGAATTTACTAGGACCATAAATTTCTATATATACTCGAGGATCAGTCACGAGGCTTGCCTCGTGCATTCCTCCAAACATCCACTCTCTCTCTAACTCAAGGTATGTTTTTTTTTTAGTTTTTAAATTTTTTTTTTAGGTTAGGTAGTTAATAGGTGGTTAGTTTAGGTGGTTATATATAAGGAACATACCGTTATTAGAAACTGATTAGAAAATTGATTAGAAAAATGAATAAATATTTTTTAAACATTAATGACTTATTTTTTAAAAAATGGAATAATAATTTTTTAAACTGATTATATATTGTTTTGAAATTGAATAAATATTTTTAAAAACTGATTAGATGTTTTTTATTATCTAATTCTATTTTTTTCTTTAAATTTAGATGACACCTAGGAGACGACCCACATATTCTGATATATTTGGATCTCGAGACGGGACATCATCTAGTTCGGCTCCATCATCTTCAGATCCGGAGGCGGGTCCCAGAGTCACAGGGAGTTCCTTGGGCTCCTCATCCTCCTTATGCACCTCAGATACATCACCCGATGCCTCCACCTCCTCCTCCATATGAGGCGCCTCCACCGGCCTCAGGATCTGGTGTTCATCCTGATTGTTGGTCCCTCCTTCTGCACCGTACGCTACATATACAATGGAAAATCTTCTTTCTCAGCCTGGAAGAGCAGGATTAAAGATTATGGACCCCGACACCCCAGGGGGTACTTATTGGTAAGTTATTAATTTTATTAATTTTAATATTTTCAACATTAATTATATTTGTTATACTCATCTAATAAATTCATATTTTTTTCAGGTTTTGGCGTGGATAATTATGTCGGACGTAGCGTTTCTGACACAATCAAAGGCTACTTCGTCGAGGCTCATCCCAACTGGAGCATGACTCCCGAGCACATTAGAACTACGTGGTTCAAATGCTTTGCGGTAACAATTTTCTATTTTCTTATTTAATAATATATTTTTAATTTTTTTTTCTAATTCATTTAATTATTTTTTTCTAATTTATTTTATTTTTCATTGTTTCAGCAAAGGTGGCAATGGTCCGTATCAATCAACGAGAGGGTTAAGTCGGAATTTGTTGCTAGAGCAAAGATCCGCCTTTGCAACACCGTCTCAGATTGGAAGGACAAGTGGGAGTACAACGGCTATGATGCCAAACCCACCGAGCTCACGAAAGAGGTATGGGATGGCCTCATCGCCTATTGGAAGTTATCGGGCTCGGTCCGTAAGGCGAACAGTTGCTCTGCTTCCCGTAGGACCAAGGATGCAGACGGTAACTTGCCCATGCTTCATACAACCGGGCAAAACCCCCACGCCGGAGTTCGTCTACGAGTTGTAAGTTTTATTAATTTTAGGTTTATTTTTATTTTTCTTAATATTATCTTATATAAAAAAATTTTAAACTTACATTTTATATGCTTTTGTAGGCTAAGAAGACCGGAGTGATGCCGTCTTTGAGTGATCTATTCAAGATCACTCACCAAAAAGCGAGCGGAGCTTTTGTAGATCCACGGTCGGAGAAAGTCTTTCACGACGTGGCTGCTCGGGTTGAAGAGCGCAAGACGCAGCTAACCCAACAGTCTACTGATGGAAAGCCCGTCAAATTGTCTAGAGCTGAGGTGGACAAGATCTTCGAAGAGGTAAATTTTATAAATATTTTTAGTTTTTAATTTTATAATTTAAAGTAAAGTATATTTCATTTCTAATTTTATAAATATTTGTTTTATAAGGTCGCTCCACGGAAGAAGGGACGGACAATGGGAATAGGATCCGTCAATGACGTTCCAAAGGTGACTTCGTTTTACTCGTCGAGCCGGGATGAGGAGAATGCTCGGTTGAAGGCTTAGGTGGACGACCAACAGGTTCGTTTGCAATCTCTGGAAGATCTTCTCGATGTTATGGCTGTTGGAAACCCTCTTCTACAGAGAGCGTTGGAGGAGAGACGCCAGAATCTCAGCGGACAAGCGTCTCATGTAGACGAGCCTCGAGACACTGCGGAAGAAAACGAGACCTCCAACAACTATTTCGACAATGTCCAATTTTTTTTTTAATTTTAAATATTTTGGTATTGTATTATAAATTTAACTACTACTTTATAACTTTTATATATATATTCAGTTTTTTATATTTTTAAAATAATTTTAATTTTGAATGTTTTAAAAGAATTTTAATTTATAATTTTTTAATATATATTATTTATTAACATTTCCATTTAAATTCCTCGTAAAATTTACAAGGAATTTACAAGTTGGTACTTGTAAAGTCCTCGTAAATTTTACAACTACTTTACATGGAATTCCTTGTTTATTCGTCGTAATGTATTACAACGACTTAACATGTTAGGACATGTAAATTCGTCGTAAAATGTACAAGGTTTTAGGGACTGTTTTACTAGGAAATATTACAAGGAGTTTACGAGGACTTTTTACTAGGCACTTACGACGAAATGGGTCCTACTCGTTTACGACGAATCTTTTTCGTCGTAAGCATTACGACGAATTTACAACGAATCGGGCATTACGACGAGCGTTTTACAACGAATCATGATTCGTTGTTATTTCGTCGTAACATACCCATTACGATGAAATAACTAGGAATATAGCCCTCGTAATATGGTTGTTTTTTTGTAGTGTATAATATACCTCAAAAAGTCAAAAGTGTTGGCACATAGCGTCATATCCGAGACCCTCGTGATCCCGTAGAGAAAACGTTGGCATTATCCAAGGGTACCTCAAAGAGTTTTAAATATACCAAAGTCTCACAGTTATAAAGCTTTTAAGGGTTTGGTGAAGAGCTTAAACACTCCAAACCATTATCAAGGGTACCTTACGCTTGATAGCTGCATCAATCCATGAAGTGGCATAAGAAGCATCATTGTCAAGTTCACCAATATTAATTGTTAACTTGAGTTTGTGTATGTATGAAGCCCTGTCGGAGTTGAAAAACCTGTCTCTAAAACTCACAAAGGCATTAAGATCAGCGAAGTCTAGCGAATTGAGTTCCAAACTAGGAACCCAAAGCCATAGGCTTCTCCATCTAATGGACAAAACGCTTGTCTTAACAACTTCCTTTTTTCGGAAGATGATAAAGTATATGACATATCAAAGGATCTGGAAGTTGCGTTATAATCTATACTATTAAAGCATAATCCTTA